>CM068305.1:4763077-4898077 GCA_034768735.1 Schistosoma mekongi
AATTGATTCAGTCTAAATTGTTTTAGTACTCCTAGTACTCCAATTATATATCGACAATTACTCGGATTAACACCCTCTTAATTCATCTCTGTTCTACTCTGATCGCTTATTTTCTCTTAACTGATGCATGTCTATTATATTTACAATGATACTTACATGTTACACTAGTTGTAATAAATTGGTTGTGGTATGTAGATAAAGAGTATGCAACGAAATACTTAATGAAGTCAATGTATTCTGCAAATATATTCATTGTAGTCTTATTTTAAAACATATCAGTTATGGGAATGTTGACCAAATGAAAGTAACCGGAATAGCAAAATACAATCAAAGTGATTCAAGCAAAAATTTTTCATTTAAACCTGAAGATATTCTGTCTTTTCAAAGATGATCATTACATTACATTGATATAAACTAGAATATATAAACGTAATCATGAGAAAAATGGCAATCCAGTTGATGATTTATTACCAGCTGATTCCAATCTCACGATGTCATCAACAGACATCGAATGTCATATTGTGATTTGATCGACAAGATTTAATTGGTATTAATCAGAACCGGATACACATGATAGTATTCCCTAATCAGTGATCAATCAACGTATATTTTGACTAAAGCAATAACTTAACTATCGGTTAGTGTTAAAATCAATGATATGTGTTCCATTGATACACTTTCGATGGTTTTAAGTCCATTTACCGAAATGTACTTTAAGTATAAGTGTCTGCAATATTATCTTTTCGAAGCGGAAACAGTAATATATGAACAAAGTTTTAGAATGGACTATGGTTGATCTTCATTAAAATTCTAATCATTACCTCGTGAATTTAGTAACTGCTGAACCGATAGAAGAAGTCATGCATATATACTGAAAGTTGACTGAATTGGAAATATCAACTGTCAGCTGCTGGCTAGTTTAGTGGTCTACTTGTAACGCTTTTGTTGTGAGACCAGATGATGCTTGGTTTAATCCCTGATGAGGTCTTGGATATACACTTCTAAATAAACATATGCACACATAAGACATAACGTCTGTCTAATGCTTTCTAGTTATCAATTGTTGTTTAATTCATACCAATTCGTAATATTAACATGGAATCCTGTTAGAAAACGAAAAAGAGAAGTGTAAAAGAACACACTGCGTTGAGAATTGGAAGCAGACATTAAGAGAAAGAACAGCAACTGCAAACAGCTGGAAACGATTGTTCAAGATAGAGTTCAATGGAGAATCCTAGTGAGCGGCCTACGCTCCTCTGTGAGGAGTAACAAGCGTAAGTAAGTAAGTAATTCATAATATCCAATTGGCATTTAACTTATTTTTTGCATTCATCACAAATGAGTCTTAATTCAGCATCAATGATATTTATAGAAAATTAGACAGTTATTTCATTTGTAATGTATGAATCCTTGATCCTATAAATGGTTAGAATTATCAATCAGTAAAATTTTATCATGTGATTTCACTTAATCATTTATTGATGTAAGCATTAACTAATTGATTGATAGCTATATATTGGGTAACTAAGTGATTACTTTACTGAATGACATAATTGTTAATAATACAAGTAACTAAATTGACTTAACATGATGACTTTTCAATTGATAAGTTAGTTTAGATTTAGCTGTTACAAAAAATGTGATTATAGATAGATAACTATGTATCTGTATATATTGAATATTGGAAAGATGGTTGAATAAAATGTGACTTATAATGCTGAACAACAAATCTTTATAAGGTTGATTATGCATAAACAAGATAATGATTTTATGTAGAAAAATTGTTGGAACTTATATTGTAACTATGCTATGTGAAGAGAGTAATTTAAACAGACAAAGCATTTTCATCTGGTTCCGACGTTGTGGTGCAGAGGATTCGTCAACCTGAAGCCCGTCGTACGAAATATGGGGTGAGGGATTCCACACTAGAATGAAACGGCTGTCCAGTACCTCCTGGTTCTTAGTGTTACCCGGCCAACATCAACCTGTGATATATTCAGTTAAATAAAATTACCAATCTCCAAAAAAATAACCATCTCAATTTATTCACGATAATCAGTTCATTAGTGATTAACTTTAGGATGTCCCCAAAGCTCTAGTGAGGAGTCATAACTGATGATATTTAGGAAATGTTAGATTATTATTCATTTGTAAGTGAAAGATTATATTAAAGGAAAGTGTTAAAATTACTGACTGGTTTAATAAATACACTTTTATCATTCTAGATTTTCGATATTTCAGACTGAGATAATGGAATAGAATATTTCAAGAATGTTTCTAATAGGGTAGTGTTCTAATTACTTCAGATAATCAAGAAGTATGTTTTATCAATAATCACTAAATGATATAGATGCCACTATCAGATGCATAAAGTGCTTTTAATTTGTTCAACTAATGAAGTGGACATCAATAACACAGAAGTTATCTGTATCGTTATAAAAGTTGTCAAGCACTAGTATTATTCCATCGAATAAACGAGTTTCAGTTGAAAATATTTTACGAATCAGATCGTATTGGAAATTTCCACGAGTGTATCGATGATATGAAAGCAACTGAAATCTTCTAATAGTATTATATATTTTGCAATAAAAACAGTCATCTTCATCTTCAGTTTCCTGATTAATTAAAAGTGCTTAAGTATCATGTTGTTAAGAGTTGTTTCTCGGCCTTATAATCCATATTGAATTTGTATTAGACATCATGAATTGATTTTATTTAGATAACCAATTATAATCGATATGACCTAAATAGTAACTGACCTCACAGAGGGGAGGAGGTGAGTTAACCTCGAGCAATACTGATAAAACAGGACCGGTTTCATTTAACATAATAACGGTAATACGTATAATTAAAAATCTAAATAAATACCGACTCAGTGGTCTAGATGTTTAGGCGGGCGTTTCATTAATGAGATTGTGAATGTGTTGATCGCTAAGAAATCTCATATTGGGACTAAACAGCCGTTTAGTGTTTTATAGACTTCAATGGTTATGCAACCTACGTTGTTTGTTGATATCAATTACAGTATATTTCTCATACTCAAAAATTCTTATGTTTATCACTATAATTCATGATATCAAGTTAGCATTCAACAATATTTATGATAGTCAATTATAAAACAAAGACGTTCAAATGAACAATGTTCTTTCTTAAAAATTTGTATCAGATTCTACAATTACGAGTTCAATATTGGTGATCATACAAATAGCTAATTCTGAGGTAGATATATCAGTTAGATAATAAAGATTATTGGATTTACTATTTAAGTTGGATAGTGACTGGTAAGTGGAAGTTTATTCTAATACCTATGCGTCCCTTGCACAAGTGTGATTGTCTGGACTCTGCAGTTTAGTGGTGAATACGATGACATTTGGCACTAAACGGACTGAGTTTGAATGCCACTGTGAACGTCAACATTGTGTTTTAGATACATCCAGCTGATGAGTACCGAATAGGACGAATCGCGCATCCTGGATTCCACTTGCTAGTCACGATCCAACTTAAATAATAAATGTAAATAATTCGCTATATCGAGGCAATCCTCTCAGGATGCACATATAGCAACAAAGATTGACCAGCTTCAGTTCATAACAAATCAACGGGTATATACAAGTTCATTCGAATATTCGATTTACATTTTTTTACAGATTATTTATAACATATGAATGTTAACGTTAAAACAATCATTATCAACATGATGTATTTTGCTAAACATGTGTAAGCTTCTATGATAAATGAAATAAGCATCAAATATCTAGATATCTATATATAAGTGACATAAAGGGAGAGTTGTGACAAAAGCACATTTAGATCTAGTTGATGGAAGTGGAAATTCTACGACTGAATATCGGCCAACCCAATAATGTAGAAAATTAAGCATACGTCAACATAAAGTTTCTGAGACGGAATCTAGGGTGTACACTGTTGAAGGGTTTCTTACTAGGAAAAAACAGCTTTCCAGTACTCCCAGGCTCTTAATAGTACTCTATTAACGTCATTTTGTGACGAACTCAATCAACAAATGCCAATTCAGCTCAATTCGATCATGTGACTTTAATCAAAGACTGAATTTTACCTTAAAATGATATTGTTAAATTAGACTTTGTGAAACAGGAGGGAGTGCGGTGACTGACAACTACAATTTGTCACATTCTAATACCAACAGAAAGAATTATTATCAGTTCACAATTCAGGTCTGAAGAATGGTTACATCGTAATTAAAGCGATGCGAATTAAATAAGAACTAGAAAAATAGACTATATAATAATAACAGTAATATTAATTATAGTAAAGAGATTTGTGGATGTCAAGAACAAAAGAAACTGGTATTTAGATACGATAAGCTCAAGTTATACGACTAAACACAAAGAGTAAGTTATGTAGACATTGCAACAATAAATGGGTCTTGTTAGAAGTACTTACAAAAAATCAAATGGTGTTTCTCTTTGCCTACAGAATTTAAATGTAAATGGCATATTCAAGCACTGAGTATTCGTGCTTGACTAATACAACATAGATGAACACAAAGGAAGTGACGCATTGACAATTATTTATGTGTACATACATCATTATTTGTAAATAGAAATAAGTTATTTTTTAGTTGAATATGTTACTCAATTAATAAAAATCGAACGTAAACATGTGAGCATAGAAATGATTCGATGCTGACCTAGTGGTGAGGAGAAATAAGCATTTCTTACCTTTGGACTTCTGACACGGAATCTAGAGTGTACACTATTGAAGAGTCTCATTCTAGGACAATCAGCTAAACTTAACACTAATCTCTACAAATTATCTCAATTCAAGTATATATTTTTCGAATATTCAGAATGTTATTTAAATTTAATCATAACAATAACAAAATGATAAAGAGGTTTATACACTGTCTCTCTCTCCCATTCTATTTGATAGACAAAAAATGTTTAGCATTACTTAGTATAAATAAATACAATAGAATACTCTTAATGCATTTTTTTATTTCACTATAGTTCTATATTTTTAATAGTTCAATTGGTTACATAATGTTATTGATTTATTATAGTGTCCGGTGGGAGGGATGGGGAGGGAAGGAGGTTCAGGTAAATATAGAGTTTTGTAGATCGGTAACTATTTTCAATGTTTTCGTTTCATTTTAATTTCCGGATATGATATGATAATTTATCGTTAATAAGTTGTCTATTTAGTAAGATTCATCTATAAACTAGATGGAATAGGTATATATGGTACGAGGTATTTACTCATTTCCTAAACAAATTCAATCTATTATTGAGAAATCTTCACACTGAGTATAGTCCAGTAGTGAATAAAACTTGAGCATAATGTAATTTGATTGGAACGAGATTAAGTAGCAACGATCTATCTTTATTAATAACATAGTTCACTACGTACTTGATCGTGGGGGGGGATAACAATGGAGCTTAAGAATCTTTCAATTTATTAAATAAGCAAGCAGATTTGAGTCTGTGATACTTTATTGAATCGATTAGTCTTACAAAGTTTATGTATTAAAGTCAAATTACTATAGTCAAACATTTTGTCATGGCAACTACCGTCTATTTTTTAATTGGTAACGTGTAATTTTTAATTTAAGATCTTGCTTTCAGTTTTTGGAGCCATATTCACTCCATCAATATTTATTACTTGTAATTATTATTACGTAACTGTTGTTACTTATTTTCTAAATTCTGTGTCCATACTCTTTTTAACCGGCTTTCCTTGAAATTTTTTATAGTTGTTCTCGATAGTATAATGTGAAGACAAAGTTGATCTGCGAAAAATGTGTAACTGTATTTACACTGTATATTTTGAACAATCTAGCCAAACTGGTATTCTCCCCATGGAACCTATACATAACTAATATGCAACGACTAAAGGTCAGATCAAATAAAAGTTCGAATGATAACGTTTTAAGTGAAGAATAGGAAGACAGAAAATGAAAAAGGATAGAAAATTATCACATAAACAAAGGCAATTAAATTGCCAGGGCTGATTCAAGGTTGCAACGATTGCTTTAGCACACAGAAAGAAGAATTACTGTTGTTACTACCCTGACTTATTGGTCGAAATTACTTATGACGATAAACCAATCAAACTATACTGGTTGGAGATTGAATTACATATACAAAAGTGAGAGAATGGTTTCATATACACCAAAATGCTGATAACATTGCGAACAGTGGAGGTAGGGTTTTAATTATTCATATGTATGGAGCAAGAGTTTGTACAATCCCTCGATCAACCTTAGAGATTAAAGTGGACCATACCAAAGCAGGGTTAAACTGCGCAATTTGTTCAATATATTTTGTTTTATTTTTCTGGAATTTTCTTGATTTTTTTAAATTGCTACGTCATCTTGTGCTTATTATTTCCTAAATGCCATCTGTTGATTCCCACGTGACTATGATTAAAATATTTTTCTATCTCTATTACCACTTAATAAATAAACATTTGAATATATCACAGATTGATGTTGGTAGGGTACCATTGAAAACCAGAGAGCACTGGACAGCTGTTTCGTTCTAGTGATGACAATGGATGATTGTCGAGCTACATATCACAAATTGATGGAAGTGGGAATTCTACCAATGGATGATGACCCAGTGGTTCAGATGGTTAGGCGTTCGCGTCAACCTGAAGCCCCTGGTGCAGAATCTGGGATGCGCACTACTGAGGAGTTTCACACTGGGACGAACCAGTTGTCCAGTGCTCTCTGGTTTTCAATGGTACCCTGCCAACATCAATCTGTGATATATTAAATCAAATAAAATAACCAATCTCCACAAAATTAACCATCCCAATTGAAACAAACAATTAAAATTCTATCTCCACTGTTGACATTGTTTTCAACATTTTAGTGTATACGAAACCTTTCTCTTACTTTAGTACATGTAATTTAATCTCCATGCAGTATAATTTGATTGGTCTATCATCATAAACAATGTCGACCAACAAGTCGGTGTAGTAACAACAGTCAGATATTCATCTGTGATTTATGACTAATGAATAGTAGTCACTTTATCCACCTCGCCTTTCGGTAATCATTTGTATTAGAATGTGACACACCAACACTACCACTTGATTGGTATTGGATTGATTATAATTGAAAATTATACGTAGATATGTAAGTGTAGAGAACTGATGAAGCACTAATTGAAAAGAAAGTTCATCTTTCATTTGTTGTTTTCATTGAATGTTTTGAATAAGATTTATCACATTATTAACATTAGAATAGTCAATCCTATGTATAACAATAATAAGTAACAAAGAAATTCAAATGACAGAATATTTACTTTACAATCATCTCATTAATCATCTGTGATTTTAACTAACCTAATATTTTGTGACCTTTTCATTACATATCTCCTATGGTTACTATATACGATATGTTGTTGATTTTCGAACTCTAACTAATCACACCTTTTTATCTTAACAGTATTAACCATTTAAATGACTGTGTACACATCGATTTAAACGTGTATTCTGTAGGGATATAGAATGTCACGTCAATTGCTTTGTTTGTTATTGCCAATAGATATGATTGCCTATTATGATAACGCTATATTTTTACATAACTGACGAATCTAATAAAGTTGATACAAACAAAGTTGATTCATATTTACCATGTATTTGGATATTCCCGTTTATCAATTATGGACTAAGGTTAATCAGTTACTGTTGTTATATATTCATCCTAAGCGGATTGCTTCAATATAACGATGACACGACAGATATATCCAGTTGACAAGTCTTAAATAGGATAAAATACACATCCTGGGGTTTACCTCACTAACCGGCTGAAACTAAACTCTGCCGACGAACTTGAGAAGGCCAATGAGAATCAAGTTATTTCTTTCAAAGTTGTGCGCCCGTTCATGTTCAAAATGATTACTTTAGATCGGATAATTGCAATTTTCAATGAGGACGTTATTATTCCCAATCTACAGGCTCTCGGACTACTTCGTAAAGAGTTCATTCGCGATTGTGAGCTTAATATGGCTCAAGTTCACTCCACAAATAGTTGAGATGGAGTAACCTTTCGTTGTAATGGCTGCTGGCGAAAAAAATCAATAAGAATAGGCTGCTTTTTAACAAGTCTAGACTGACGCTGAGGCAAACCTCATGTTGGTTGTATTATGGATTTTGCAGTTGCCTATTACGCTGGCATCGTCTCTTACAGATGTAAACGAAGTATCAGCAGTGCAGTGGTATCAGCACTGTAGAGACATATGCTCAGAAATCATGTTACGCTTAAATCTGTCGCTGAGACGCGTCGGAAGAATCGTTGAAACAGATAAAACAGCCATGAGAGAGCAAAAATATAATAGAGGAAGATCTGTAAACACCAAATGGATTAGTAATAATTGCTTTAATCTTAAGGGCAATTTCTTGGTATTTACGATAAAACCTTAGGGAGGGGACATTTCCAGTATGTCTCAGATCGAACTGCAAGGAGCCTGATACCAATAGTCCAGATGTACGTTCAACTCGGATCCACTATTTATACTGACGACTAGAGAGCATATCGGCCTCTTCGTAGACTTGGATATGTTCACCATGCCGTAGTCCGCCCAAGATATTTTGTGGACCCAATTACTGGTGTTAACACACAAAACATCGAAGGATACTGGTTACTTCTTAAGGTGTTTCTTAGACCTTATAAAGGTTCTAGAAACAACATGACTTGGAGCCGTATGAACGAGTTCCTATATCGTTCATATTTTGAATTTGAACTCAATGAACTCGTCTCTAACCTTCAAAGTTCATAAATCATGTGAAAAATTTCATTGTTTTTCATAGTAAATAATGATTTTATCTGCTGCACGCATTCTCATTGGTTAAAAGTTGTCACAAGGTTATTGGTAGTGATGTAAGTTCGTCGGCAAAGTTTAGTTTCACCAAAAGAGATCTACTTCATTCAAATGTTTTACACATTTCATTCAATTTAATTCATTCATTTTACTGAAAATAAGCATAGATTTAATACAGACGGTTAGGCGTTCGCTTCAACCTGAAGCCGCTTGGTGTAGAATCTAAGGTGTGCATTGCTGAGGAGTTCCACACTAGAACGAAACAGCTGTCCAATGCTCCCTGGTTTTCAGTGCTAACCTGCCAACATCAATCTATGATATATTC
Organism: Schistosoma mekongi; assembly: GCA_034768735.1. Classification (NCBI taxonomy): domain Eukaryota; kingdom Metazoa; phylum Platyhelminthes; class Trematoda; order Strigeidida; family Schistosomatidae; genus Schistosoma; species Schistosoma mekongi. Next base: position 4,772,210 of record CM068305.1, read on the forward strand.
AGTCAAACAAAACTTAAGGTCATTTCTTCTTTTTTTTTTTCTTTTTTTAGTTAGTTTAAGTTAACTTTAATTTAATTCGAAGTATCTGCCTAAAGGTATCTTTTATGAAATTCATATTTTATTTCATAATATTAGAAAATAGATTAAACTAATTAGTAGTATGTATTCATTATTAGTTAAACTTTATACTTATTTCTAATGAGAGAATAAACATTTCTATGTTGACAATTATTATCATATTCAATTATTTAATGGTGATTCAGTTAACAGAAATGAAAAAAAAAAGAAAAATTGAAAAGAAAAAAAATGAAGTAGGTTAAAAAAGAGAGAGAGTGAGTGAAAAGAAAGTAAAGTTGAATAAAATAACTATGAACTTAAATAGTGTAAGATTGAATGAACTAGAAAATAAATGCAAAGAGATAAAAAAAAAACTAGAGAATAATTGAAAAACAACAAAAACGACGACAAATAATTGAATAAGATAATGTTTATTAATAATAAGATGAAGAAGAAGAAGAAGAAAAAAAAACACACAGTAATTCAGGTATAGACATAGAAGTGTGAATTGGTAGTTGTGATTTTTATTCTCTTTGTTTTTCTTTTCTGGTAGGGTACTTTCAATTACAGTCTAGTTGTTTATTTATACATATTGATTTCAGTGATTAGATTATATAATCGACTAGAAATAAATGAATAAATGATAAAATTGATAAATATGTATTTTATAGGGAAATTGTCCCTTTAACCTAAAGTATAATTGAATGATAGAAAATTTATTAAGCCAAAAAGAATACATATTTCATGCAAATGAGATATTTTCTTCAAGTAGTTTGTGTATATGATGAATTCACAATCAAGCATACGTTTTATTAATTTGATAATATGAGTTAGTCTGGAAGCATTGAAAAGCTATTTCATCTCGCCATGAGACTCTTCAGCAGTGCACATCCATAACCCCCATCAAGGCTCGAATCCAGGACCACCTAGTTCTTCGGCTGTACTGCGCAACAGTTCACTCTGTCTTACTGTGTGGTGTGAGACGTGGCCATTAGAAGTAGAAGACACACAGAGGTTATTAGATTTTGACCATCTATGTCTACGAAACATCGCTCGAATCAGCTCGGATCACCGAGTAAGTAATAACGAGGTTAGACGACGGGTGTTAGGCAAATGTGATAAATTGGTCGATGAGGTTGTGAATCTTCATCGACTGACGTGGTTGGGACATGTGTTGCGTATGCCCAACCATCGTCTTCCTCGACGCGCAATGTTGGCCGACATAGGAATAGGATGGAAGAGAGTTAGAGGTGGCCAAACTAAAACATGGCAACAGTCCATGAAGCCACTGACTGCCAATTTAAGTCGTGTCGGTAGCTGTAGACCACCAGGATGGGGTCCTCACGAATACCGAAACCTTTGACTAGAAACACTGAGTGACATGGCCCAGAATCGGTCACAATGGCGCAGATGTATTCACTCATTGTCCTGCGTTAAATCGTGAGCTTTAAATTATTCCATAACTTTCTTTCTACGCTTTCTGAACCATATTCTATATGTTCACACTCCTTGTTACTATTATTATTTTATTTTATTGAAGTAACTTCTACTAATGGTGGTGGTGTTAATCTTGCGGTTCCATGGTGGTATGGCAACTTGAACCGATACACACATGTGCCAGGTTCCATTTTGATTATACATACATACATACATACATACATAGTTCTTCGGCTAACTCAATACCTTTAAACCAATGAACTTACCGACATCTAATGGCTGATATTTTTAATTCATTCAAATTGCGATACGTTTGCGTGGCTTTATCCATTATCTTCAGTGGGTAACTGCCTAACATTCAACACGGTTAAATTCCACTGATCACGTTATCACACTAGAACTTCAGGAATCACTTCGAGAAGTTAGTCACCAATTAGCTGACATTGATTGTAACTAAATGTTGTGAAGATTGTTGAATGTTAATTATATATTACAAATAGGCCTGAGTTAAGCAAATATAGGTCAATAGGAAGTCCTGGAGAGATGTTTCGTTTTACGACAGGACTCTTCAGATGTATGAAACTTTGGAAATATGTTATTAATGATATTACTCAAATAACTTTTTAAATAAGTAAGTTACAAGATTACACAACATTTCCATAGAGTATTTTTGTGAAGCTAATTTAAAACTACCTTAAATCTAAAATATGTTTCTATGATTCGAAAAAATATTGGAAGCAACAATTTGCATACAACATCCAATAATCATGAACCTTAGAAGTCAGTAGGCATAGATAAGCAAGTCAACAACATGGATTTACATCTAGTTTTAAGCAATCAGAAAGTCGGTAAAATAAGAGTAAAATTACAATGGATATACAGATTTCTCATGATTAACTTAATAGTGATACTTTCCTATAGATTTTTCTAACTATAAATTCAAAGTTCAATAACTATATTTTGCCATATTCATATAGTTACATAATATCCATCATAAAGGCATCATAAAATTATTACTAGTCGAGATATGTTACTATTAAACGTTATGATTAATGATTAAAATAGGTTATATCAGTTATTCCAGCTCCACTGAACCCACCGGACATCAAAACAGCACCTACAGATCTCCAGATAGATGTCACTCCACCAACTATGGAAGAAATCAAGATGGCCACCAGACAAATCAAAAGTGGGAAAGCAGCAGGACCGGACAATTTACCAGCTGAAGCACTCAAATCAGATATCGACCTAACAGCAAGAATACTTCACGTTTTATTCAAAAATATCTGGGAAGAAGAACAAGTGCCAGCAGACTGGAAAGAAGGACATCTTATCAAGATACCAAAGAAAGGAGATTTGAGCAAATGTGACAACTACAGAGGGATCACGATACTGTCGATACCAGAAAAAGTCTTTAACAGAGTATTGTTGAACAGAATGAAAGATTCAGTGGAGGCTCAACTTCGAGATCAACAAGCTAGTTTTCGTAATGATCGGTCGTGCACAGACCGAATCGCAACACTACGGATCATCGTTGAACAATCAATTGAATGGAACTCGCCCCTGTACATCAACTTCATTGATTATGAGAAGGCGTTTGATAGTGTAGATAGCAGAACACTATGGAAACTTCTTCGACACTACGCATTACTAGAGAAACTCGTCAACATCATTTGGAACTCTTACGACGGAACACAGTGCAAAATTGTGCATGGACGACAACTGACTAATGCATTTTCAGTGAGGACCGGAGTCAGACAAGGTTGCTTGCTGTCACCTTTTCTCTTCCTCCTAGTGGTTGACTGGATCATGAAAACCTCCACATTTGAGGGAATGTACGGAATTCAATGGACAAGTAGGATGCAACTCGATGGTTTTGACTTTGCGGATGATCTAGCTCTCCTAGCACATGCACACCAACAAATGCAAGCGAAGACAACCAGTGTAGCAGTAACTTCCGCATCAGTAGGCTTGGACATACATAAGGGAAAGAGCAAGATTCTTAAATACAACACAGGGAGCACCAACCCAATTCAACTTGATGGAGAAATTCTGGAAGTAGTGACTACTTTCACATATCTGGGGAGCATCATCGATGAAAAAGGAGGGTCTGAGGAACAGAATGAAATGAGTCAGTGGAGGCTCAACTTCGAGATCAACAAGCTAGTTTTCGTAATGATCGGTCGTGCACAGACCGAATCGCAACACTACGGATCATCGTTGAACAATCAATTGAATGGAACTCGCCCCTGTACATCAACTTCATTGATTATGAGAAGGCGTTTGATAGTGTAGATAGCAGAACACTATGGAAACTTCTTCGACACTACGCATTACTAGAGAAACTCGTCAACATCATTTGGAACTCTTACGACGGAACACAGTGCAAAATTGTGCATGGACGACAACTGACTAATGCATTTTCAGTGAGGACCGGAGTCAGACAAGGTTGCTTGCTGTCACCTTTTCTCTTCCTCCTAGTGGTTGACTGGATCATGAAAACCTCCACATTTGAGGGAATGTACGGAATTCAATGGACAAGTAGGATGCAACTCGATGGTTTTGACTTTGCGGATGATCTAGCTCTCCTAGCACATGCACACCAACAAATGCAAGCGAAGACAACCAGTGTAGCAGTAACTTCCGCATCAGTAGGCTTGGACATACATAAGGGAAAGAGCAAGATTCTTAAATACAACACAGGGAGCACCAACCCAATTCAACTTGATGGAGAAATTCTGGAAGTAGTGACTACTTTCACATATCTGGGGAGCATCATCGATGAAAAAGGAGGGTCTGATGCAGATGTAAATACAAGGATTAGCAAAGCCAGGGCAGCTTTCCTACAGTTGAAAAATATATGGGACTCAAAACAAATATCAACTAACCTCAAAGTCAGACTCTTCAATTCGGACGTGAAGACAGTTCTGCTGTATGGAACTGAAACTTGGAGAATTACTGCAAACATCATCAGACGGATACAAGTATTTATAAACAACTGCCTACGAAAGATACCGAATGTCCGTTGGCCGGAAACCATCAGCAACAGCTTACTATGGGAGAGGACAAATCAACTTTCAGCCGAAGAGGAAATTAGGAAAAGACGTTGGAAATGGATAGGACATACACTACGCAAACCATCAGACTGCATCACCAGACAAGCATTAACATGGAATTCTGTTGTGAAACGGAAAAGAGGAAGGCCAAAGAACACGCTGCGTCGAGAATTGGAAGCAGACATTAAAAGGATGAACAGCAACTGGAAACAATTGGAAAGGATTGCTCAGGCCAGAGTTAAATGGAGAACCCTGGTGAGCGGCCTATGCTCCTCAGCGAGGAGTAACGGGCATAAGTAAGTATGTAAGTAAGTAATATCAGTTATTCACTTATTAACTGTAATAACTCTTTTTCATTAAATCATTTAGAATATCTCAATCTCTAACTATTATATGTATGAATCAGATGTTTTAATGATACTTTATAGAACATTGCCAATATCTTTCATTTACTTTATCCTATACTCATCATTATGATTACTTGTTGAATGTTTATAATTTACTATTTAGTTTTGTAATTGTCAAGGGAGATGTAATGTTGGTATTATTGAACGTTGTTTAGTCAAATTGATTTCCATTATTGATCGGCATTGGTTATGGAATCGATTGAACGAAATGTTTGTGTTGCTGTTGTGAGTCAATATAGTCTAAAAGTATATCTCTGTCTATTTTGTATTTAATTTATTGTATTGCTTTAGACTGTATCATAACAACGTGTTTTTCATTCTAACTAGCTGAATGGAAATAATGTAGTTATTATCAACTGAAGTTCATGAATCACCACTTGGTCTAGGACAAGGCATACGTAGTATTCAGTGGCTCTACTATCAACTCAGTCATAACTGATTAACTCCGCTAATCTAACAGTAAATATAACTATTTGTACTACATATACTATAGAAATATATATTTATAATTTCAATTATTCTCACCTTTTATTGTCTATTACGATTATTTACATAATAAATCTAGTACAATGTAGATGAAATATCACAAACTATGTATACAATACTAATTGTTCACAATTCAATAGTATTTTGAATGTAACCCTATATACTATGCACCTTTTATAAATCATTGATAATATGCACTATATCAAAAATAATTAACATTATTTTATGTAAATGAATATACCCTAGATAAGTAGAATACTATTACTGTTTTTCTTTCTTTTTCTCCTCCCTCCTTTTTTTTTATTCTTTATCCTTACTAAATACACAATAAAAATCTATAGAGATTATAGTTAATGTTTGTTTGTATTTTTTTCAGTTTAAAAGAGTAAAAAAAAAAAAGAAAAGAGAGAAAATTTCAAGGTAAGAAATTATGTAATAAAGTAAGAATAAACAAGTAAACAGTGTAATAATTTAAACAAAAAAGAAATATTCATTAAAAGTGAAAAAGAAAGAAAGGAAACTTAGTTGTTGTGTATACTGAAATTGACATTACATAATCTAAATTAATGTTACTAATGATAAATTAGTGCTTGCCAATAAATTGGCATTAGTTAATGTATATTCACTTTAGTTTATTGATTAGACTGATGTCATCGTGTAAAGTTGTTATGATGCTAAGAAAATTTGGTTGGTTGTAGCAAACGCTAATGAGGTGTGTCTAGTTGATAAACACGCGTCTGCTGTATGCCCTAGCCGAAAATAGAAGAACTAGAATCGGAAACAGGATCGAGAACATATTTCACATATTCCTTTATATATACAAAAAACCTGACTGCACAGTCAACCAATTAGAAAACCAACATTCATACAATATGGAAGTAATAGTGAATGTGGACCAGAGTACGTATACACAATTGACTAACCATATTTCATCGATGAGAAATGATATAATAACATTTAAAGTGTCAAATGGGAGGAGAGAGCAGGTGGAACTGAGTAATAGTAAGAATAAAATGTTCATCTTGAGCACAAAAAAATAATGAAATAGTCTAAAGAACAACAATTCCCGAAGATAAACAATCTTCTTTAGGTGCCCGGCATATCAAAAGTTTGAGCAGATATCCTGTTGTTGATAGTCAAGTACATGAAATTGATCAATTCATATAGAAATAAGCTTTATGAAGAGCTGATTAACTTGATATAATCATTACTCAAATACCTTAGTATTTTGGTATCGTGTATTAATTGAACAAAATGTCATCTAAGTATTTTCTGAGTTCAACTTAACTGCCAGTCACACATAGTCTTACTGGTGTGTTAGTTTTGTGATTGTCAAGGTTCTACGGGTGAAGAGGAAAAGTTACGAAACAAAGTGGTGTGCATCATAAGGTTCTATCTTTTGTAGACCCCGCCCTTCCTTGATCGGAAGTTAACATCGCCGTCATATAAGTTATCATAATGAAAAATCGTACTATTATCGCGCTACTAACAATATTATCTTTCTCAGACACTAGATTTTCTGTTTTTTAGTCTTAGAGCTCATTAGTCGATATGTCTGGAATGGTAAGACCTTGAGAAAACACTTTTTAAGTCAGTATAGCTCAATCTCTTCATCACGACAGATACGCCTGACCATCACTCCAAGGCAGTACGAAAATAGTTCAACGAGAGTTAAAACACAAAAGGCACTCCAATAAGGTTGAAATTTCATAAAATGGGGGTGGGGGATTCTGTTTAGAGTTGTTTTTATTATAGCTTATCTATTCCATATCCAAGATACGAATAAGAGCAGTGAAAATTTCTTCCATACACTAAGGTTTGTTTTGTAGTATATCCAAGGGATTAAGATGAATAACCGGAAAAGCTTCACTCATGATTGCTTATGTATTTCATGCAAACCAAGCAGGCTGACGTAGTGATCTTTATCATCATTAACTGACTTATGTTCAGCCAGAATGAATGGAGTTTGAGTCAAGATAATAGACCAGTCAAGTTGTGTGCACTGCGGTGATATCTCTGCAAGAATCAGGAGAACTTAAGAAAACGTATCTAAACCTCTAAAGTATTGCAGCTTACATTTAGTTGTCAACTAAGTAAAGCAATGAATACCCTTATGCAAATATGATCAGACTATCAAATCCATAAGATAACCAATTGTTTGAGATTGGTGATGGAAACCTGTCAACTGGAGCCTTTTTTAAAGAGTATGAGTCTAAGTGATTGGACATCATCAAAATGTCAGTGATGTCGTGTCACATAGACTAATAACCTTAATGCAACTCAGTCGATAGAATTAGATGAACACTATAAATTACTTGATAAACACTAGAAGTGTTCATTACACAGTGATCAACCGATGTATTACTAATGTTATTAGATGTATATAGTTCTAATTACAGAAGATAATGTGAAGAATAAGGCATGTATACAATATATTTGAACCTGTGATGTACAAAGATGTTTGGTTTCAAAATCAAACATTCTGCAAGTATGCGACAATGAAGGCCTAATTTTAATACTTCAACATATACAGAATCTGATCATTACAATATTGTAGATGTAAATCAACGTCACGTGGATTAGTCTTTGTAGTTGTCCAGATAGACAAAATACACTCTTCCTTTACACCATTCAACTAAACGCAAGAAGTAATTTCAGTGATATAAGGATAAATATCACGCTTACTACTTATTAATATAATATAATATATCAGTTCGCTCTGTCTTACTGTATAGGTGTGAGGCGTGACTATTAAGGGTAGATGATACTCGAAGGTTATTAGTTTTTGACCATCTATGTCTACGAAACATCGCTCGAATCAGCTCGGATCACCGAGTAAGTAATAACGAGGTTAGACGACGGGTGTTAGGCAAATGTGATAAATTGGTCGATGAGGTTGTGAATCTTCATCGACTGACGTGGTTGGGACATGTGTTGCGTATGCCCAACCATCGTCTTCCTCGACGCGCAATGTTGGCTGACATAGGAATAGGATGGAAGAGAGTTAGAGGTGGCCAAACTAAGACATGGGATCAGTCCATGAAGTCACTGACTGCCGGTTTCAGTCGTGTTGGCAGCTGTAGACTACCAGGATGGAGTCCTCACGAATACCGAAACCTTTGACTAGAAACACTGAGTGACATGGCCCAGAATCGGTCACAATGGCGCAGATGTATTCACTCATTGTCCTGCGTTAAATCGTGAGCTTTAAATTATTCCATAACTTTCTTTCTACGCTTTCTGAACCATATTCTATATTCTATTTTATTGAAATAACTTCTACTAACGGTGGTGGTGTTAATCTTGCGGTTCCATGGTGGTATGGCAACTTGAACCGATACACACATGTGCCAGGTTCTATATTGATTGTACATACATATAAATATATATAAACTTCTGCATAAATAAGTAATTGCCATACAAATGTAAATGATCGTTTTTATCAGTTAGATTAAATAAAGAATAATGTTTGCAGATGCCCGTTATTTGCGGCGTCTTTGATGTAATTATAATATACAGAAAAAAATCAATTCCTTATCATCTGGGAAAAGTATCACTCAGTTATAAAGTACACTTAAAGTGTTAATTCCTTTGACTGAATGATTGATTACTGATGTGTAAAGCGAGGTACTGGAGTCTGATGGGGAAGAATGTAGACGAGGTCAAACGTCTATATTATCTCGCTGTGAGTTCTAGAATACATATGTGAACAACTAAATAAACCAATCTAATATGATATAAAACAAAATTAATGTCTACTACTTCTCATATACATGTATCTTTTGTAGGTTAAACTTGTCAGTGATATTCCTATTCATTTAAACATTATTATTTATTTTTCCGTCTTGACAAAAAAAAATAACAACATCATAGTGACTAAAGTCGATTGCCTATTAACTGTATACTTTATGTTCCACTTACATGTGTATGTTCATCTTGTTGTTATTTTATATATACATCTACATGTGTGTGTGTGTATATATGCAAAGTTACAGTACAGTAAAGTGAACAAGAGTGAGTTAGCTTCATCTAATAGACAAGAATATTCATTCACCTTTGTTTATTTTGTTTTTCGTTATTATTTTTTTTCTTTGTATTATTATACACATTTACTTATGATAAATGATGTCCAAAAAGTTAACCTCTTTCGTTTTTTTTCTTCTTTACAGAATTGTGTACTATGTTATTCTTCTCTTGCACTTCTTCTTCATCTTCTTCCTCATGTTTCTTTCTCTCTCCTGTTGTATCTATGTATGTGCATGAGTATGTGTGTGTGTGTGTAGTTGCGTATATTTTTCATCTAGTTACTACAAGTTCTAGTTTCTTGAAAAGTTTGTCTACATGAATTTGTGCCTACAGGATTCTAGTAGTTAATGCCTACCATTATTGCATATTCTTATGCATTAAATAAATACTACTATTCTGTAATAATGAATCTATATATGAAAAAAAAACAAAACAAAAGAAAACCCAGAAACAAACAATAAAATACAATTACTAGTATCCAGGGTAACTCTACTAATTTTACACTATGATAAACAAACTATAAAATGTGTACAGTTATCAAGTACTTTAGTGAATTTTTGTACATTTAATTATTTATATATTGAATGGAGAAGAGTTAAACGACAAGTGTTCAGTATCTAAACACAAAATGAATAAAAGTAAACATTATAAATAATGTTATGCAATTAATCTATGATAAAATAGATTCATTGAATCAATATATACACAATGAATTGGTTTAATTGGCAAATAATTTATTTATTTGATTGAATATGTCACAGATTGATGTGTTGGCAGGATACCATTGAAAATTAGGGAGGATCGAATAGCTGTTTCGTTCTAGTGTGGAACTCCTAAGCAGTGCGCATCCCCCCCTCGGATTTTAGCATCAGGGGCTTCAGGTTGACGACGAAAGCTTAACCATCTGCACCAATGGATCGACATCCAATGGTGCAATTCTCACTTTCATCAATTTGTGATATATAGCGCGATGATCATCTATTGTCATTGGTGATAACTGTCTTATACGCGACATGTCTAAACTTTACCAGTCAGGACTTCTCACTAGAGCTTCAGGAACATCCTGGAGTTTGTCACTAGTGAGCATATTATTATAGTTCAACTGGGATGGTTATTTTTGTGGAGATTGGCTATTTACTTAATTGAATATGTCACAGATTGATGTTAGCAGGGTACTATTGAATACCATAGGGTATTGGACAGTTGTTTCGTCTTAGTGTGGAACTCCTCAGCAGTGTGCACCCCGGATTCAGATTCAGGTTGACAACAAAAGCCTAATCATCTGCACCACTGGGTCGGCATCCAATGGTAGAATTCCCACTTCAATCAATTTGTGATAATAATTTAGTAACAATTGATAAATAGGCATACTATAGTGTACTTATGAAATGCATAGAAATCATATTAATGACTATTATGTAATGGTAATAATTATGTTAATGTTAATAGAAACATAGTGGAATGTTATGAATTAGTCTGAATTAGACAACCATTCATAATTAGGAAACACTGAACAGATTATTTTTCTTAGTATGGGATTCTTCAACGATACACAACTATGACCCCACTGAGGATCAATTCGCTATGTCAAATTAACATTCAACAACCTCCACAATATTATCTCACTAGTAACTAGCTTTAAGAGGTTATTCCTAGAGTACTAGTGAGAAGACGTGACTGGTGAAGCTCAACTATGTCGGGGTGTAAGACAGTGAATAAGGTCGGGCAAATGTATCATAAATTGACTGAATTAGAAATATCAACCGTCTGGAGACGACTGAGTGGTCTAATTGTAAAGCGCCTGCTCAGGATCTACAGGATCTTCGGTTCGATCTCTGTTTGGGTAGTGGATGCTAGCTACTGAAGAGTCCCGTAGTGAAACGAAGTAGTTGTTCAGTGCTTCCTGGTTGTTAATGGTTGTCTAATTCCGACCAATTCGTGATATCCAAAATATGTAAGTAGTAAATTCCAAAGTTCATTTAAAAACTGTGGTTGAGAAAAATAATGACTGTTATATGTTGTTGAGTTACATTTATTTATCATTCAATAAACTAATCAAATCATGTAGATACAATAATGTAATGAGTAGAACAGTATGTTGGGTTCGTTACGTTAATATAAATAGTGAAGCAGCAAGGATATGTTAATGTGATCAAAGGAATTGTTACCCTAGTAATTATTAGAATAATGATATGAAATTCATTCGAATTAATTGAGATATTATCAAGTTAATAATGATGAACTGACAAAAATACACTTGTTATTTTTAATGTGACAGTATAGACGTGAAGAGTAAAGAGGCTCGTGTAATGAGAGTTTATAATAATCAGCTTATATAATAGGTAGCACTATTGTTGTATTAGTGAATGTATATCTTAACAAGCCCTGTTTTTAAATAAACCTACAGATTGCTAAACCAACAGATTTTTGATGTATTTTAAGGCAGTACTTGGTTTATTAATTCATTATTCTAACATATGTCATTACGTAACTATGTAGTTCATTCAATCCATTGTATATACACATATGCCTTATTCTAGACTTCAACATGAGGTTTTCATGAATTTATAAATATATTAGTCTAATGACGAAGTTATTAAAAACGGTGATTGTTCAGTGGAATATTACTTATTTCTCCTTAATCCATATAAAATTGTAAACAGTAAAAAATGGTAAATGGGATAACTAATCGAAAATTATTGTATAATTTATCTCTACATATGCATTTTTGCATGTTGCGCAATATATATGCAGTAATATGTATTACGTAATAATAATTGGATAAATATTTACTTAATTTTATATATAGTTGATTAGTTAACCTTTAAACAAATGTGCTTTTGAAGAAATTGAGAGAAACAATATTTTCATTAGTTTATTTCAATGCTTCTTAATGACTGGAAACAAGAAATATCAGTTTCATGTTCGACACATCTTTTTGGTTGCAGTTGAGGGGAAATGGAATATAGGATACTAATGTATATACATAATTATGTAATACATATAGCATAGTATATATATTATATAAAGTATATATATATATATATATATATATATATATATATATATATATATACAGTATGATGTTCATTTGTATATTGCCAATTATCAAGTTGATTGTAGTTAATACGGTAAAAAGGAATCACATAATTCTAGGAATTTATAATTGAAGTGTTATACAACTTTTAGAACCCCCAACTTTAGACATTCTTTGAATGATGTGTAATGAAGAGAATTTGTGACAGTTATTCTTCATAAAAGCGTGTGATTACTATGTATACATTGAATATGTATTGGTACATTTTCTTATCGAAGTTTGTTGACATTTATCAGTAATGACTATGAACGCACACACACACCTCAAATGATCTGGTTAGTGCTTTCAGTTACTCTGGTAAATATAATTATCTTGTCGTTTTGTCTGAGCTCATCTTCTTCTAAACGTGTGAACTAACAGACTATAATGCAATATTAGTGGCTACATGCAGAAAGCTTTACTTGCTTCTCGAAAAATTGATAGCCTCGATATTTCTACAATTTAGATCGTTAAGATGCATTTTAATTTGATCCGTGTAGCGGAGCCTCAGTAGTTTAATAATTAGGGGTTCGTTGCAAAGACCTGAGGTTCTAGGTTCGATTCATCGATGGGATACACAATTTTAATGAGCCCTACACTAGGACAAAGTAGCTGCCGATTTTGTGCCCTCGGTTTTTACTGATCGTAATGTCAACTTCATATTAGAATTCGTGTAACTGACGTAATTAGTTAATTCATCAACACATATATTGTATGAAATCAATCTAACTTGACATCACGAATTGATCTGTGTTAGACAACCACTGAAAACCATATAGTGGCACTGGACAGCTTATTCATTGTAGAATGAGGCTCCTCAGCAGTGCTCATCTAAAAAAACCACGTGCGAACCCTTAGCTTTATGCTTAACACCTAACCATTAGACCAATGAGCTGGTTGGCCTTCAGCGGTTGATATCTCTAACTTGGTCAATTCATGATAGGTTTACTCGGTCTTGCCTATTGACATCGGTGGGTAACCGCCTCACACCCGACCTTAAATAAAAATAGCGTTATTATGTACTTAAGAGAAATTGTGATTATACTAGAGAGTGGAAATAATTGCTTAGCTACTTATCGTTCCCAAACATATCATCTAAATGATTCGTCTCTTGTTGTATTCTTTATTCAACCAATCAACGCCTGTTACCATACGTGGAGCATAGGCCGTAGACAAGCATTCTCAAATCAACTCTGTCTTCAGCTCTCTTTTCCATTTGTTCCCAACTACTATTCATTCTTCTCACGTCTACCTTCAATTCTCGGCGTAAGGTGTTTTCTGGTCTTCTTCTTCTTTAGTCTTGGGATTTCCTAATAGTGCTTGTCTTGTGACGCAGTATGATGATTTTGTCAATATTTGTCCTCTCATTCTTCAGTACCTTTTCATAATTTTTTCTCCAAATAGGTTCTGGCAGGTTTGTTCACTGCCACAGTAGGTTGTTGCTGATGATGTCTGCATGATGGATTCTGAATATCTTATACAGTCAACTCTACATAAATATCTGGATCTTTTGAATGATGTTTTTCTTTCCAAACTCCCGCTCCACCTTTTCTTCCTGATGATCATAAAACTCTTCATAATGTGTGATAAATACACTTTACATCACATCACATGAACGATAAGAGAAGACAGTTGCGCTTATAACTAAGATAATCGATATAATTCACTTCAATACATCTTATGAACACCTTGAACACATAAAACATATTACTCTGGCAAACATTCAATAGATGCTATAGGTACTACACATTTTTACCTTATTCTCTTTAACCCTAAAATAATCATTATCTTATTCTGAAGGACAAAACTCATAGATATTCACTTAATTATTAAGAAAACACTAAGTCTATAATTCAATAAATAAGATGTAACTAGATTGAGATGATTTGTGGTGATTAATATTATGTGTGGTTGATTAAATTCTTCACAGACAGATGTTGGCAGAACACTACTAAAAACCAAGGAGTACTGAACACTTGTTTTATCCTACTATGAGACCTCATCAGTACGCATCTTTAGGTTGACGAACACCTAACCCTCTATACTATTAGGTCTGCACACAATTAAAGAATTTCCACCTGCAACAATCTATGATATAGCTCGGCAATGATTCATTGTCATTAATGTTAATTTTTTCACTCTCGACAAGTCCGAATTTTACCTAGGACGCAATCAAAGTTTAACACCGCTGAAGAGTCTCATACTAAGATAAAAACAGATGTCCAGTTCTCCTCTGGTCTTCAATGGTACCCTACCAATATCATTCTCTGATAAATTCAATCAATTAAAAGTAAGATGTAAATTATTTCTATATTACTATAATCTTACATTATTTTATAAATTATCTTTATAATGTAGGTTTTTCGACAATTAAAAATCATAAACAAAGAAACCAACTTTACGGGAATACTCTGCCTTTTTCAGACACTACATGATGTAGTCGAATAGAAAAGAGAAGTAAAACAGAAAACAACTTTTGATTTACGAAGCCGGTTCTTTGTAACCTTTTTTTTTATATTGAATATAATCATTATTTAAATAAAAAAATGGCGACATTTTAAAAATGCTATAAATTGTGGTTAACTTCTCTAAATTACTTGTAGTTTACAAGTTTTATTATTAAGCTGTGATAATAATCAGTGCACTGTTAATAGGTGCCATTACGATAAAAACTAAAAGAACAAAAGAGCATGAAACATTTTATTCGATTTATTCTTACAGGCTTTTCTTATTGAATTAGTTGATTGAATCTATTAATCAATATACAAACATAGGATTTCATTACATAAGTTGGTAGGATAAAGTTTTAAAGGAATAGCATAAGGATTCATCGTCATCAGCAGCAGCAGCAACGTAGAACCGGGCATATACACTCATAGGTTCAAGTTGCCATACCACATTAACACTAGGAGATTACAAAGGTAACATAATAACAAAGTACATGAGGATTATTTTGATTTCATTCACTTTATAACAGTTTTTACTGAAAATATTGCGTAATCATGTTAGTGAGAAGAAAATAAATGTGTAACATCACCATTATCATCATCATCACTGTTCAACAACAAAAATGGCAATTAAAAGTAAGATGTAAATTATTTCTATATTACTATAATCTTACATTATTTATAAATTATCTTTATAATGTAGGTTTTTCGACAATTAAAAATCATAAACAAAGAAACCAACTTTACGGGAATACTCTGCCTTTTTCAGACACTACATGATGTAGTCGAATAGAAAAGAGAAGTAAAACAGAAAACAACTTTTGATTTACGAAGCCGGTTCTTTGTAACCTTTTTTTTTATATTGAATATAATCATTATTTAAATAAAAAAATGGCGACATTTTAAAAATGCTATAAATTGTGGTTAACTTCTCTAAATTACTTGTAGTTTACAAGTTTTATTATTAAGCTGTGATAATAATCAGTGCACTGTTAATAGGTGCCATTACGATAAAAACTAAAAGAAACAAAAGAGCATGAAACATTTTTATTCGATTTATTCTTACAGGCTTTTCTTATTGAATTAGTTGATTGAATCTATTAATCAATATACAAACATAGGATTTCATTACATAAGTTGGTAGGATAAAGTTTTAAAGGAATAGCATAAGGATTCATCGTCATCAGCAGCAGCAGCAACGTAGAACCGGGCATATACACTCATAGGTTCAAGTTGCCATACCACATTAACACTAGGAGATTACAAAGGTAACATAATAACAAAGTACATGAGGATTATTTTGATTTCATTCACTTTATAACAGTTTTTACTGAAAATATTGCGTAATCATGTTAGTGAGAAGAAAATAAATGTGTAACATCACCATTATCATCATCATCACTGTTCAACAACAAAAATGGCAATTTAAAAGTATGGAGTTAAAAAATTGAAGTGAGTGTGCAACAGAATTTCCAGTTACAGTTTAACCGTGATTAAGAAGAATAACATGAGTCAAAATCGATTAGTTTAAAATTAGGAAAACGTGACCAGTAAAGTTTATCCGTGTCGAGTGTAAGGCAGCTACCCATTGATAGCGGTGGATGTGGTCTCATAAACATAGTACGAATTGACTGAATGAGAAATATCAACCCTTTGGAGCCGACTCAGTAGTCTATTGATGAAATGTTTGCCGTGATGTCACTACTGAGAAGTCTCACACTAGGATGAAACAACTATCTAGTATTTCTTTTTGATCAATAATTGTCTAGTTCAAACCGGTTAGCGACATTAATTTGACATACATCAATCTCTACAATACCCAATTATAACATCCTAAAATTGGAAGAATTAAATAATGACATACTGTTACCATTGAATTGAAAGATTTCACACCTGATCACTCGTGAACACAGAGAGATTCGATTATAGGCACTTGATTGTTATGGCTATAGAAAAGTTTAAACGACCAGAAATCGAATACTTAATAATTAGTCTGAAAGACTTTAGGGTTTCAATCAAAATCCACTGCGTCTATGAAATGTCCTAATATAATACTACTGGAGGCTATTGGTCCACTTAATCAAAGATTTCTTTGAAAATGCTTATGAAATGGAATATGTATGCTAGTTCCTGGGCTGCCACTGTGACTGCTCTTAAAGTATAAACAACATTGGTACCTACCTATCCACCAGTGAATATGTTATATAACACATGGTTTTAATTAGAATATATTCTGTGTGACTATATGATATGCTATGACTACTGAGATTCTTCGTCTGTAGTTGATAGTTCTTGTGGTGTTGTCACTTTCAAGTGTACGTTTCATGAAGATATATTTATTGCCAACCGTAGGTTCATTTTCGCACATCTACTTCTTCATCAGACTTTTTTTGATATTCACTCTGGGTCATAAAGAACTATGACATATTTTTATAAGTATAAGTAAATACTTGACTACATGATTTTAAGTCGTTTTCGTAGTATATTGCCTTGTTACTTAATTCTCATTGAACTGATTAACTACCCAAATGGTCTACTTTCGATTTCTTAGGAGAATAGAAGGTGCACAGCGTTGTTGATTTTCAAAATAGTACGAAACAGCCGTCCATTATCACCTAGTTTTAACTGATACTTAATTAACATCAATCTGTGGTGAACAAAAATAACTAACCATAATACCTATTTCGACAAAAGCATATCAGTTCAAAAGTAATAAGTGTCAACCTATGAATCAGTGTTATTAAAGTCCATATTCTAGATACAACAAGCTGAGTTTGGTTGCCTCGACAACAAGTAAAAATGACGTGAATATGTAACTTATTCTAGAGTATCTATTAATAGATGGCGTCTATGATCTTTGTTCACATTCGACAGCTCAAGCCTACCGACAAGGTCGATATTTGGGTGTAACAGTAAATGAATCTTAACACCACGTAAGAATACTCTTAATTAATGCAATCAGATGGATTTCTAACTTGAATTGGTTGTGTGTTATGAATATATGCTGTTGAGAAATATTTAGATTGAGTAACTTCATTTTTCATTAATTTGTGCTTATTCTGATGATTACGTAATAAGTGTCAGTTTGCAGTTTCGATTATTATTATTATTATTGTAATTTACTATTAATTGCATTTCAGTATAAAAGTATGAACTAATTAAAGTGACAGTACTGTTTAGGTGGTTACCCACGACTGGTACCAGATAATCACTCAAGTATCTTAAACATACTAACCAGCTGGATTAAAATTCAACAATCTCATAGTTATGTCTATCCTATCTATGTCGTAACCTTTACAGAGTCGTGACTGCATTGTACTACAGATGATCTGAGTATCTAGTGTGTAAATTTGACTGATATTATTTCGTAACGAATGTAAACTATAAATTACCAACTATAAATCTCTGGACTATCTTGAAGTGTTTACTAATAATTCATCATGTTAAGAATGTTAGATGACATCGAGATGTAATGGATTAGCTAAACATAGTAACTTAATGTTATCGTATTTTCTTCATTAACAAATTAGTAATAAAATTTAAATCAACTTCATAGAGTTTTCTTTCTAGTTTCCAACTTTTGTCTTAATATTGAGGTTGGAGTTAAGTCAGACTTCTATTAATAAGATATCATAGATTGTGGCCAGTAAGCAGAATCCAGAAAGTGTTTCGTTTAATTTGGGACTTGTCGGCAGGATGCATCTAAATCCCAATGTTAATGTTTATGCTGGGGTTTCAACTTATTTCGTTCCGTGTCAAACTCCACCGTATTTACCAAAAGGCTACTGAGTTTAGATAGCCATACTCGTACAAAAGGTTGGTAGATATAATCTGAATGTGTTTTTGAACCTTCTCATTGGTTTGATATAGACTATGGATGATCAGTCTCTGATGCTATTTGTGCACCATGAGCTGATTGCATTGAAGTAGAAATAGAGGCGAATGTGGCATCTTATAGCACGAAAAAAACAGAGTTTGAGTCCTAATATGAACATAATGTCGGGATACAGATACATCAAGCTGACGAATCCCAAACAAAGCATGATGCGCGTCATGGATTCCACAATCTAACGTGAATCATACTTGTGAGCTATCACAATATTGAGGCAATCAGCTCAGAATGCACATATATCAACAGATATTAATCAGTTTCGGTTCGTATAAAATCAACCAGAAGATTCAAAAGCAATCAAATCTAATTTGTGACAGTTTGTACTTTCCCGTTGTTGATATTAGTAATTACAAGTGACCAGTCGTTTTTACATCTGTATCTGCGTCGAATCTCTTCTGCATAGTGTTGTATCAAAAGTTTTATTAAACTTGAATTGTAATTGATAAGTTAAGTTTATACGATGCATTTCATCCTAATAAAACCTATCAGTCTTGCAGATTGAACTCTAATGAAATCACCAACACCAGGATGCAGTCAATTGTATATAGAAAGTCTCAAGAAGAATATAATCCACATTTTTTCAAAACATTGTTCTGGTCATTCGAATAACCTCTGTAATATTCGACTGTTTCCAAGTGATAAAAATGATTGTAAGTAGAATGATGATTTCGTCTTACTTAAGCATATTATCTCATGTTGATTAGTATGTATTTTGATATTCCTGTTGATGTGTTGTGGACTGAAATTGATCGGTTACTGTTGCCATATGTGCATCCTGAGCGGGGGTCGCCTCATTACACAGATAATCCACAAGTATTGTTTGAATTGGATTGTGACCTGCAAGCGGAATTGGATGTGCACGTTTCGGCAAAATATATATATTCATGCCCGATGCATAAGTGTGGCTGTCTGAACTCAGTAGCCTTATGGTAAACGCGGTGACGTTTAGCACTAAACGAACCGGACTAGAGTTCCAGTGTGAATATTAACACTGAAATACAAATACTTCCAGCTGACGAGTCACGAATAGGACTAAATGATCCTCTTAGATTCCGCTTCCCAGTCACAATTCAACTCACACATCTCATATTGAATTTGTTCAACATTATTAAAGTAATCAAATGTAGAAAGAGTATTCAATTTATCCAACATTATCTTCTGTTTAGTATACTAGTTGAATATAATAGACAAATTCATTATATTCAATGAAACTTGTATGGTAAACAATGTAGTTTCTTGTACAGTTTTAGTAAGTTGTTATAAATGTTAATGATTATAATGATATTAATAGGAGAGATAACTTACATTCTTTTACATTTATTCTTGTTTATATAAGTTACTATAATGTGTTTATACAATGAATAGATTATTTGTAATCAGTATTAAGAAAATATCCCTAATTTAAATCATATAATCTATCGTAAAAAGATCTATATTTCTAAGCATATGCTGTATTAGGTGAGTTTCAATGAACAATACATTTCTCCTGATATAGTCGTTTATGATTTAATTGATAGTGGTTGTATTATTGACGTCTTAACATTCTACAAAGTAGTCAGTGAACAAATAAATCTAAATCTCTTACCGTTTATTGAAGTAACTGGCATAAAATAATTTAAATCAAATTTATGTGTCCAAAATGCGATTATAGTAAACTATGGTTCACCCTAAAGACTTTAGTGTTTTGAGATCATGTTACGCAAGATTTCTGATATTGATTTGTTTTAATTCTAATTATTTGAGTTTTACTCAGTCAGTCACTATTTGTTACATGAATTTATTATTACGCAACATATCACTTATCTTCATGATTCTATCTCCATGCTGCTATGAATTTTATTCTCTAGAATCTTTTTATAGTTAACCATAAAATAAGCAACTGCGTTAATGACTTCTTAATTCTTATACAGTTGTCCAGTATTGTACTTTTACATTTGATTCTCATTTACATGTCAACTTAACATTCTTCAAGTTTTTCCGTTATAAATTATGTACGACTGCATTATTTTATGATGATCTCAGTTAATTATAGGTTCTGTGAATTTTGATATCATGAATTGATCTGAATCAAACAACCATTGATCACCTGAAAGCACTGGATAGCCGTTTCGTCCAAGTATGGGACTTCTAAATGGTAAAGAGTTAGCCGCAGAGCCAGAGGGTCCTGGGTTTGATCCCCGATGGGGTCGTGGATGCGCACTTCTGAGGAGTCCCATACCAGGACGAAACAGCTATCCAATGCTTCCAGGCGATCAATGGTTGTTTGATTTAGATCAATTCGTGATATCAAAACTGATAGTTAACTATTTCCATACCCCCCACCTAATTGTAATTATAGGTTGTTACGTAACTCGTGAGAAATAGTAAAATGAAATGAATTCATAAATTACTATGCTACAATTATTGTTCTTGTCTTACAAAAACTTATAAATGGAAGGAATTGTATGAAACTTTGATAGTTAATTGAATCAACAGTTTCCACAGATATGTTCTATTGAAACCGTAGAACTTTCATTTTCATTCTGAACAACATTATCAATGCCTACTTCAATGTTAAAGAGTGAATTTTGATCTTAAACACATTAAAGACCTAATCTATCACTCTATACCTTACAGTATAATTATTTATACTGTCAAATGTTCTTCATCAATGTTGATTAATAAGAATAAATGTACATGTAAAGGAAACCAATTATTGACTTAATACATTTAGATTAATAGTAAAGTATTAATGATGTTGTTTAAGACACCATTAAGCGAAATCTATCAAGACGACGATATTCAACCTGGTTTTATAGTTTTGACATTACAACATAAAGTAGGTTATAGAAATCTAATAAGAAACTTGACAAAATAAGATGATATTATAAAATTCTATTAAACAAACTATTTATGTTGATTTGTAAAACTGAGTGTATAATGTTATGTTGTCTGTTAGGGAGCAATATATCTTTGTTTAAGGTTGGATTTTAACTGACATCTTATTTAGCTAAATGTGATTAACAAATTACTATGTTGTTGTTCACTTTGGAACTGGAAGTTAATGCACTTACTAATAAAGTAATAAGTTCAGAATATGTGTACGTATATTTTTAAGGGTGTTTATATCTTCCAATCGATGATGATATGGATACGTTGAATATGATGGCCTTCAGCAAGAATAGACAAACTTCCAGCCATAGCATGAACATCAATATTGATAAGTTTCAAACAGGACGAAACAAGCGTCTTAGAACCTACTTATTTGGTAAAATTCAATTTTAATCGTAGTTGTGAACTACTATTAAATCGAGGCCATTTGTCCATAATGCAAATATGACGACAGCAGAGATTGATTAGTTCACAATCATATAAACAGAAACAAACAAGGTACTTTTAAACAGCGAAAAAATTCTTATTTCTTACTAAAAAAATATGAGTAAAACGCTTTTAAATGTGTTTCTATTTGTGAATACTAGTTGATTTGTGAATTAATGGTTTCACACAAACTAGGCGTTAGTTTCATACTCCAACCAAGTAGTCTGAACCTATTAGAAAGTCTCGGTCCAACTGTCAATCATTTCATGAACTGATGTCATGTTCTGATGTGGCCGCCTTTAGATTTGTTCCAGCCTACTCTCTCAACAGAGAGCATTGCTCGTCAAAGTAGGCTGTGGTTGGGCATATATAACACATGTTCTAATCACCTCAACACTACACTAGTCGATTCAGCTTATTTATCTGGTACTCAATTTCAACCCACGTATTGCTTACGGTGATCCCAGAAAACATGAGCAATGCTTCAAAAACTTGTTTGACCGAATAACAGTAACCTATAAATAACCACTATTCTTAATGTTCATGTTTTTTACATCCACAATGTAAAATGGATAAAAATGCTTCGCAGTTACCTCGTCTTTTGATCGGTAGACGGGAGTATCACCTATGCCACAAGTGAGGCAAATTGGCAAAAGCCAAACGATCATTCTATATCCGTTTCTAGATTTTATCACACAATGGACAATCAGGGTTGATGTGACTTCTAAGATAAGTGAGGTGGCCGAAACGCTCAAGTAGTTCTATAAGTATCACTATTTTTTGGACCGATGCAAGTCAGTTCTGAATTAACATTTTACATATGCAGGGTGGGAAGCGCATTACAAAACATAATTACACTGATACTTAAGTTGATTAAAAGATTCTGGATTTTATCATCGTCTTCACCAAGAAGAACTATGTCATCCACATATTCTAAGTCAATAAATGTATCGTCTGGAAGAATGTCAAACCCTGAGAAATCAGACTACGAAATATTAACTCCAAAGGCATTTTAATGATAAAATTTATAAAAAAAGAGGAAAACTTACAATCTTAAAGAACGCTACTTGAACTAATCAAATTCAATGACAGTTTGTTATAATTTCTAACTCCTCAATTAGTCTGAATTAAACAACCATCGATCACCAGAAAATACTGAACAGCTGGTCAGGCACTGCCAAAAAGTCCCTCATCAGGATGAAACAGCTCTTCAGTACTTCCAGGTGATCAATGGCTGTCTTATTCAGACCAATTCGTGATATCAAAATTGTCAGCCAACAATCCCCAGAACACTCAATTATCAATTAGTAGTGTTCGATTAAAGGTCTTGTACAATATTGGTACATCTTCTTTGGTATGCCTTTCAATGATCGATAGTTAGTTTTATGCATTTCATGAAATTTTTTATCTACAATTTTAAATTTTATCCTGCATGTATCATAGTAACTAATAAGGCTGTTTAATATATCATGAATTAATCACTAGATGTTAATAACGAAGTGAATGGTCACTGTTGAAGTGTCCCATTTCAGAAAAGAAAACAACTATTCAATGCTTCTTGATTTCAAATGATTCATTAAAGCTAAAATCAACCAGTAATACAAAAACATAAGAATGTTAAACGATGATAATCTTTTTATTTCTTATGCATAACTGTTAGGGATTCGAAATCCCTAGAAATGCGATTGATCATTTTATCAAGTTGTATTGATTTTTTTGTTAACATGATTTGTAAACTTTCATCACTTGTATGTGAACACATTTGACAACATTTAATTGTATTATTAACAATGTTGCTAATTTCATTTGATGAATAATCACTACGATTATTTTGTATATATAAGGGAATGTGTAAAATAGAATTGGATTCCGATCTGTCTGGTTAATCTATTGTCTTGTTCTTCTATCTCCGGCTTGGGACTGAGTGGGCTTAAGCCAGTCACGAATTATCAACTAGGCACACTTCAATAAGCGGCCGCACGCACAACGATCAATTTTCTTCGCGACATAACAATAACTCTCATTTACTACTACTTAATTCTAAGATAATTTTCTTTTACTATGTAAATGTATATTCATGTATAACAGAAGCAAGTTAAACAGTAGGTAAAAGTTTACTTATGAATAGTATTTTCATTAAATGAGATCAAGTTTACTTCCCTATTCAATTTGATGAGATATATGGGATAAATAGAAAGAGTAACATTTCAAGACATGAAATAAATTATCATCCTTTTTCATATTGTATTACCTGGTTATGTAATTATATTATTCTTTGTTTTGATTAGGTGAATGGATACAATTTTTTGTAAAATTAGAGATCATTTCTATTATGGAGCAATTTAGATAACTAGTTGAAATCAGAATATACCATGCAATTGAATCGTTTTATAAAGTTAAATAATAAAAACTAGAGTAGATTAACTTAACAATTCACTTGAATTTATTAGGTTCTTATTAAGCGATGCTAAACATTTATATCATAGTGTTATCTAAAAGTAAATAGGTGTGTCACATCCACATCATCATCACCGTCATTATCGTCGATATGGATCAAAGATGCAACTGACGACATAATTAATGAAAAGAATCGTCAAAAATTATTTGAGTCGGTAAGAGAAAGCTCACATATAATTTAATAATAATTAAGAATATTAATATAACTAGTTTTCTTGTGTTTGTCATAGATTAATTGATGTTAGTTGAACACCATTGAAAACTAAGGAGAACTGGACAGTTGTTTCAATCCGAAGTTAAGACATGCTGGAAGTGAGATAGTTGTCACCAGTGTCAATTAGTTAGCACACAATAACCAAAGTAACAATTCTATTGTTAGACGTAGCTTAGAGTTGCAGATGGTTAAACATTTGTCGTGAGACCTTTAATGTCTCTGTTTAATTTCTCTAAAAAATAAATAGTATGCATTTCTGAAGAGTCTAACAGTGAAATGAACTAAACATTCAGTGAACTTAAGTTTTAAGTGATATATCCAACCAAAATTAATCTGTGATAAATATAAATATCTAAACAAAATTGACACTTTAATTGATAAATACAGTAAATTAGCAAAAGTTTGTATACCAGTTGACAGTTTCTTACGTAAGATCCATCAAGAACAAATGAAAATCTATGCAAACATATGCATTCTATGCGTACACATATATACATATTGTATAAATCGGTAACTATTATTTACATTCTTACACAGTTGAATTCTGTCAACTGTCTTTGATCACTAGTTAATGAATATTGATTACTATTGTATTTTTCTAAAAAAAGAAAGGAAGAAAAAAAAACAAAAACGAAAAGCAAAACTGGATTCATTCACTCTTCACTATAAATGTTAACCTTTTCATTTATGTCAATTAATACAAATCATCATAGTTACATACTAATCACACACTAATCAAGTATTACTACTATTACTACTTACTAATGAATAATAAAGTAAGATGAAAGCAAAAAAGGAAAAAAAAAAAAGAGAAAATAAAATTTCATAAATAAATAACCATTGAGATAGTCAGTAAGTAAAATGTTAAACTAACTATCATCTACTTGTATTACATTCTATATTGATATAAAGTATAATCAATCTTAATAAATAAATGAATACCAAATGAATGAAATGAAAATTAATGTTGTTATTATTTATAGAGAATTTATATTCATTCAATGTATAAGCATAAACCTAATGATTTTCTTTGAATCAGTTGATATACAGCACTAAAAAGAAAAGAAACTGTCATTTCACTCTTGTTTTAGCGTTTTTTTGTTTTCTCTCTGCAATTCTGATTATACATCATTTATAAGTACAAAATAAAGTTGATTTGTTGCTATGCTGAGCTTAAAATACACTTAAATACTAGATTATATTTTAGAATGTATCTTTTACTTTCATTTAAAAAGAACACCATTTATTAAGTACTAAATATACATCCTTATTTTTTCTCTTGATTACGTAATAGATGATGTAGAATGTTTTAGTATCTAATGTTTTCTTTTTTCTGATTTCTATTAAATAATTAATGTATAAAATGAAAATGAATATGTTTCACTATGTGGCATTACATATCCTTATGGCTATCAATCGTTAATGATAAATACATTGATTAACAATGTAATGTATTAACATGTAGTAAATATTCTCTCTAGGCAGTATGATTTGATTAAATAGTCAATTCACTGTAAGAAGGTTTTTTATTTATTTAGTTGAATAACTATTAAATTGGTCATATGAGAGTTAAGGTTTTTTCTTTTCTTGAATTAAATTATTAGTTCCAGTTTCGCATGAATTGGATTGTGGTTAATAAGCGTAAACAAATATGTATATTTCGTCCTATTTGAGGCTCGTCAGTTGTGTGTCATTAAGATAATTGGAATCAATTGATATAGATGTCAAATGATAAGCATAATTCTCAATGTTTAGTTATATTTATTACTATAGTTGTGATGTGAGAGCTAACATCTAGTTACTTAACTTGTTAATTTTAATTAGATATGTGTATATGGTATATTAAGCTGAACTGATGAATAATTGTTCTAGGCTAATTAGAACAGTTTACTATGTTTAGTGATTATTTGCAAGGGGAAAAAGTAGTCTTAAACTGAAAACCACTAATATTCATCATATTAAATCATTGAAGACAATAAGTATTTTTTTAAATTATCTACGGTTGAATACATACGCATATGAAATTGATACATCGCTTAGTTCCATTTCATGTCTGAAAAACTACAATTGAAGTATTAGTGTTTTTAATTACTGAATATAGTCAACTTCAAACTATTTTCACACTAGTAACACGTTGAATCAAATTATAATTTGATCATAAACTTTATGGTTTAATCAGGAATTTATGGGTTAAGTTTGTTGTGTTGACCTGTAACCACTCAATAAACAACTGGTCAGTCATATATTTTCAACTTCAATTCATCTACATTCAATCATAAACAACAAAAATTCGTACTGACAAATATGTGACTACTAATAAGTAACAATATAAGATAAATTTAAAAAAAGAAGTTATCATGGTAGAACTTTTAGTTCTGCTCAATATGAGTAGTATATTGTTATTAGCATATTAATGAATTAAACAAGATGTGTAAAATAAAAGTATTTGACTAGATTGAAAGATACTTCATAATGAAAAGTCACTTAAACCAGTTATTCATTTTATTTTTGTTTATGTAATATTTAGTTCAGAAATTGACAAGTCAATTGCCAATCATAGTTACGTCATTCATTTGTCAATAGTTTTTTTTAAAACAATGATTATACTGAAAATTTAATTTGGTTGTTTGCATTGGTTATAGGTTGATTTCAGTTGGATAATATTGAAAATCTTGAAAAATTAAACAATTATCTCATCTTAATATTTGATTATTAAACAGTATCTACCCATGTCCCTAACAAGGATATTAACGAAAATATCTATTTTATGTGATAAACATTTGACTAATACCAATATTATGCAATCATGTAATAGATTATTGTTAAGTTACATCATAGTGTGATTGAAATGGTTATTCTATCTTTAAATCCTTGTCAATTCAATGGTTCTAATGGTATTAATGTATTCATTGAAAAAACTAATGATTGTGGATTCAGTGTCTTTGTGATAGTCTTAATCTTCTACCTAATTAATTCATAGTTAATCTTCAAAAAATCACAAAATAAAGGATTTAAAAATAATGTATTGAACAATGAGATTATGTAATAATTTATTTAATAAACACTTACCACCAAGTTTCATAATTCTAACAATAGATGTATAAGCATAATTTGTATATTCAACTGGTAATTGTGTAATTTTAGAGAAACCTGACCAATCTGGTTGACGTAAGAAAAATATATATTGTTTATTTTTATGCACATTAATCCAACATCGTCCAGGATCAGGAAATATACTAAATTGTCCAATACGTAATAAATGATCTACACGTACAGGAAATATACTATATTGTACACTTTTAAGAATATTTGTTACTAATAAACTAATATTATACAATGGACCAAATCGTCTACGATATGTTTGTATTGGCCAACCAATAATTACATAATCAGCTAATAATGCACTTGTTTCAACATCATCACGAAAACGATAACGACATGGACGATTTTCATCAGGTGGTTTAAAATGATAAATTGTTTGAACATGTTGTTTTAATGTATTCGGTAGGTTATTATTTAATTCATTCCAATTAATTGTTGATAGATTATTATGATTGTAATCATTATTATTATTATTATTATTATTATTATTATTATCAATTAATAATGCTGTATTCATATGCTTAGAATATTTTGATAAGCATAAAACTGAATTAATAATTATTAGAAAAAGATAAAATTTACTAATAATTATAATATATGAATAATTATAAGTAGTAAATAAATTAAAATTATATTGTATAATACAAGAATGATTAGAGTTTCGTTGATGTTTACGTTTTATTCTCACTTTACAATACATTCTATATAGACATTTCCAATAATTGTACATATGATAAGGTAATGTAAGTGTATAACATACTTTGATATGTAATGATTTGTATTTCATTAGATTCTTTTTATTGTTAACATACCAATTAGTTAATATATTATTATTATTATTAAATAGGAGATTTATACATTTTTGATAGATACGATATACTACTGATATACTACTACTCCATATTCTTCGTTTTATACAATCTCTTACAGAATAAACAATTGAATTGAATTTATATGCATAATTACGTAATAATGATAATAGATTAGTCAATTTTGTAAATGATAACAAAATGATGATTTGTTTAGGAATGTATCTATCTTTATCATTTATTGATTGTTGTAGTTTATCAATATTAGATCTAGTCAAATTGGATAGATATTCATTCTTTTCAATTTGTAATTTACAACATATCATCATGTATGCATAGAATTCATAAAGTATAAGCATTACATTTTTAACATGTACAAAATATGCATAGACTACTTTCGACTTATGTAACCATAGACTTTGCCATAATGAATACAAGTGGTTCTGTTGTTGATGTTGTCGTCGTCGTGATCGTCGTCGTTGCTGGTGTTGTTGTTCTTGTTGTTTTATTGTTGAATAATATTTGATAGATTGATACATTGAATAAATTTTATACTAATAAGTAATATGTCATTAAAACAGTATGAATAAATCATGATACACTTTAATTTCAATACAATCACTATGTAGTCATATAGTGTTCTATGATAAATTCATGTTTATAACACATTGAATATTTATTTCACTTAATGTAATAATAAAGAATTATACTTATTTTAAAATGTATCTAATGAAATGATATTTTTGTATATGTATACACATATAACAATAGTTAAGCATAATCTCAACATACAGATCAATGATATACCATCTAATATATATATATTTTGTTTTTTGTTTGTTTGTTTCACTTTATTTATTTATTTAATAATTTCATATTGTCCATGTATATGCATAGAATAGATGATAATGTATACCTTACTAATAATAATAAACAAAATATAACATATAATAAGAGATGGTTTTTTTTTGCACACATAGCAACACAATTACACAATTTTTAAGTTATAGGATTGGTTTAAAAGATAAATAGAATAATATAAAATAACATTAACAATATGCATTGATTGGCGATTATGATATACATATACATACAATGTGCACAATTTTTTTCCCCACCGCACATAAACATACAATTGATTGTGCTTTAACAAATTTATTTACTTAGTAATAATAATAATAATAATAATAATAATAGGCGGATATATATATATATATATATATATATATATATATATATATATATATATATATATATATATATATATATATATATATATATATATATATATATATATATATATATATATATATATATATATATATATATATATATATATATATATATATATATATATATATATATATATATATATATATATATATATATATATATATATATATATATATATATATATATATATATATATATATATATATATATATATATATATATATATATATATATATATATATATATATATATATATATATATATATATATATATATATATATATATATATATATATATATATATATATATATATATATATATATATATATATATATATATATATATATATATATATATATATATATATATATATATATATATATATATATATATATATATATATATATATATATATATATATATATATATATATATATATATATATATATATATATATATATATATATAATACAATCAGTTGAATTGTATGCTTGTAAGTAATATATACATGATTCGATTGAAAAAAAAATTTTTTTGTTTTTTGTTTGTTTGTTTCACTTTATTTATTTATTTAATAATTTCATATTGTCCATGTATATGCATAGAATAGATGATAATGTATACCTTACTAATAATAATAAACAAAATATAACATATAATAAGAGATGGTTTTTTTTTGCACACATAGCAACACAATTACACAATTTTTAAGTTATAGGATTGGTTTAAAAGATAAATAGAATAATATAAAATAACATTAACAATATGCATTGATTGGCGATTATGATATACATATACATACAATGTGCACAATTTTTTTCCCCACCGCACATAACATACAACAATTGATTGTGCTTTAACAAATTTATTTACTTAGTAATAATAATAATAATAATAATAATAATAATAGGCGGGAACGTATTCTGAAAAGATGACAACATCAATATGATTAGTATAGTGTGTTATGTTCTGTCGGCTAATAGTAAAACCTCTTATTTTTGCCCTTCTCCATCCTCACCCTCCCCATTCACAATTTATGCACACACATAGAAACCACTTTTCATTTCAATAAAATTTTATTAATGTCGAACTATTGAGGCTAGTTGTTATATTATATAATTTGATCGATAAAATTCAATCCAATACTATAAAAGATTTGATAAACATATTATTATTTGTCACTACTCAATGACGAATACCTCATTGGTAACAAATGAACTCCTCTGAGACTACCATTCAAACACCTTCGAATAAGCGAATATATGAGAATCAATTTACAAAAGAAAATGCTTGTATACTGCTGATATTGAAACACACAAGAAGATTCTATCTTCATGGATACTATGTTAAATATATTCAGTATACTTACAAGTAGGAGAGAATGAAGTTTCATTATTTAGGAATAGATAGTCAGAAATAATGGTTATCTCATATTCTTAATTTGATAAAGATAGTAAGATTGTGGACAAAATAATCGAAACTGAATCATTCTATTAATATCTGTTTAAAGTAATTAAAGGTAGTCAACAGGAAACTGTGGATCTGAATGGTAGATTAGTTGGCACTCATCAACAAAAGTGAATACATAATAAGCAATCTAAATGTGATGCATGATATAATTGTCATATACATGATCCTTAATAACTATCCCAGAATTGTTGAAGTCCATTAGTAACGATCACTCAATCTCTACCACCGTTATTCACTTTTGTTTTGCTTTGAACAACAAGTTCCACAAAAAGAAAGTAATTGAAACAAAGTACTTATAATGTGACAAAACAGAATTATTTCTCATCCATGAAAAAGAATTTTAATTTGATATCATAAATTAGCTTAAATTAGACAACCATTGAAAAAAAGGAATTGGAACTAAACAATTGTTTTCTTACCATATGACATTTATCACTAGTGAACATCCAAGATCTACCAAGGAATCCAGCCCAAAAACTTAAGGGCTCATGATGAACACCTAACCGCTAAACAACAGCCGGCTCCTAATGGTTAATAATTTTAACACAGTCAATTATCACTATACTAGAGCCCCTTATCCATTACCATCGTATATAAACGCCTGCCACTTGACACGATCGAATTCCACTGCTCGCTTTGTTTTTTCAGTAGAACTTCAGGAATCACTTCATGAAGTTGATCACTAGTGGGCTGATATTGATTGTAATTAGGTTTTTTTTAGTTTGATAACAAAAATTGGTCAGAATTAGACAACCGGTAAGCACCAGGATGCACTGGAAAGCATTTTCTCCCCAGTATGAAATGTCTGTATGCCAGTACATATCCATGAGCCAACACAAAATCTCCACCCCTCCTCAGAGACTTTATAGCTTCTCAGCGAATAGTCACATACTAGTACGATCCACTGTCTAGTGCTTTCTGGTTTTCGATGATTGTTTAAATCAGACCGATTCACCTTGTGTGCCTCAAGTTGAACAGTCGCCGTAATATCAAATTACTTGAAACTGAATCTTCTGATCTCATGTCCGATATATTTACATTAGTCGTGATAGTCTTACAATGAAGTATAGAGAGTTTAAGCCTCATTTGTGATCACGGAAAATAGTATTTTACGCATTACGCAACCAACAAGATGACATACTTTACTAATAGGTGATCAAACGGTAATATTTATTCTACAATATGTAGAATACTAGTTTTGACACAGTGTACAGATATTGTTCAGAAAACAAAAAGCCGAATGAATCACCCTTAGAGTTCTATAACTTGAAGAAATAAATTCTATACATTCTTCCCAGAGAAACAAAAGTCACTAAAAGTGTTCTTACATAGAAATGCCTCGATAAAATTAACCCACTGTTCCTGAGAAATCAAAACCCATTTCATCCTTGTACATAAGAAGAACATTTCAGAAATCAGCGAAACGATATAAAGACCCATGGAAGTTAGCGTCGTACACAAGCCAACATAATGACTTTGTTGTACCCTGTAAACAGTAAAAAAATGAAACAGAGAATGAATTTTAACATTGTCTATGAAATAAGTTCAATCAACTGTTAGAAACGCTATATTAAATAAAATGGACTCATCCTTTACTTACTGACAGATCAACACAAACTGTTAATGATGTATGTGTGCACGATCAACATAGAACCTGACACATCTATGTGCATCGGTCCAAGTCCCTATACCTTAAAAGCACAGTAAGATTAACAACACATAGTAGAAGTAGAGGTTACTTCAATGATATTAATGATTAAAAAGAAGAATGGACATACAGAATATGGTTCAGTGAAAAAAAGAGATAGAGCGTGGAAAGAAAGCTTCGAAATAATTTTAAGTCTTTAATTTAAGGGAGGACAATTAGTGGATACATCTAAGCCACTATGACCGATTCTGAACCACGTCACCCAAAGTTTTTAACTGCCACTTACGTCGAGGACTTCAACAATGTAGTGTGCATCTACAGACAAAATTCAAACCAGAAGTCAGTGACTTCATGAACTGGTGCCATGTTTTAATTTGGCAACCTCAAACTCACTTCCAACCTGCTTCTATATTAGCTAACATCATGCGTCTGGGCAGACGGTGGTTGAGCATAAGAAACGCATATCCGAACCACCTCAGTTGATAGAGATTTAAAACTTTGACTGATTTAACACCTTTCTCTAATACCAGTCGTCTAACCTCGTTATTACTTACTAGGTGATCCCAGCTGATACGAGCGATGTTTTGAAGACATTGATGGTCAAATACCAATAACTCTATGATATCATCTACTTTTAATGACAATGTCTCACATCCTTACAGTAAGACTGAGCAAACTGTTGTGCAGTATACTCTTCGTTTCGTTGAGAGACGAATATCTCACCTCCTTCATAGGTGATATAAGTTGAGAGAAACCAAAGGAGCTTTTTGAATCCGCCCCGAAATTTCGTCAGAGACCAACCCATCAGGGTTAGTCAGACTTCCAAGGTAAGTAAAGTGGTCAATGAAAAGAAATGCTGTTCGTTACTACTTTTATCTAGGCATGTGGACAACGAAAAATAGTAATTACATTTAGAAACAGTTTAAATTGTAGGTCGAGAAAGTTCTGAGGAAATAATAGGATTTCTGGAAACAAGATAAACTGTAGAAAAAATACCATCAAAACAAACAAAATTTATATTTGCATAATGATTTAAGTACTTCTTACTTACGCCTCGTTACCCCTCACAGAGGAGCATAGGCCGCTTACTAGGATTCTCGATTGAACCATGTCCTGAGCAATTTATTCCAATTGTTTCCAGTTGCTGTTCATCCTTTGAATATCTGCTTCCAATTCTCGATGCAGTGTGCTCTTTGGTCTTCCTCTTTTCCGTTTCTCAACAGGATTCCATGTTAATGCTTGTCTCATGATGCAGTCTGATGATTTCCGCAATGTATATCCTATCCATTTCCAACGTCTTTTCCTAATTTCCTCTTCGGCTGGAAGTTGGTTTGTTCTCTCCCATAGTAGATTGTTTCTGTTGGTTTCCGGCCAACGAACACTCAGTATCTTGCGTAGGCAACTGTTTATAAATACTTGTACCCTTCTGAGGAAGTTTGTATTGGTTCTCCAAGTTTCAACTCAATGCAGAAGAACCGTCCTGACGTTAGAATTAAAGAGTCTGACTTTGAGTTTGGTTGACAGTTGCTTTGAGTCCCATAGGTTTTTCAACTGCAGGAATGTTGCCCTGGCTTTGTCAATGTTTGAATTTACATCTGCATCGGTTCCTTCTTGTTCATCGATGATGCTTCCCAGGTACGTGAAAGTATCCACTTCCTCCAGAGTTTCTCCATCAAGTTGAATTGGGTTGGCGCTCCCTGTGTTGTATTTGAGAATCATACGTTGGTTATTTCTAATTACATTTATTGGTGTATATGTGATAGGAGAGCTAGATTATCTGGGAAGTCTAAATCATCGAGTTGCATCTTTTTTGTCCATTGAATTCGGTGTTTCGCCTGAGCTGTGGATGTCTTCATGATCCAGTCAACCACTAGAAGGAAGAGTAATTTCTAATCCCATTACCCATAGTAATAGCAGAAACTTCGTAATAAAACCAACCACCTTAAAGAAATCACAACGATTCAGAAATAATTAATGGTAAAATCTTAGATAGTGATGTTGGTTAATGAGTGTTCGGATCTCAAGATTTTGGAGGCATCGTGTTAGTGATTGTCGCATAAAATGTAAGGTAGGCGCATAGTATCCTACCAATTGATTCTAGCTAATAAACAACTAAACGATAATATTATTGAAGCTGAAGTCATCTATATTATTGCTGTGTGATGATACGTTTCTGTGTATATTCACGTTACTTGATCCCTGTTGACATGCACTGACATACAATATGAGTGGATTATCTTGATATTACCATTTAGTAACGAGTTAAAAAAAAAATGTGATAGTTATTAGCTGTAAAATTCAGAACACGCATATCATTTTATAGGAGAATAGTTAATCGAATGTATCTTTATTTACTACATTGATCAAGTCAAGGAGAATAACTGACTTACAGAACTATTCCTCTGAAGACTATTTTATTTATTTCGAGCATATGTAAGTGGTCGTTTTCTTTACATTATTGATATGTTTCCCTCGTCGCTTACCTCAGTTTAGACCCACAAACTGTCGGTATTCAGGAACATTAACTAGTTTACTATGTATCTGCTCCCTTAGGTTTCAGTTGTTATTATTTTTATGTTTCGTATATATGTTATTCTTCTTATCACTCCTCTATATGGTCAAGTTTCACATGCACGTAAAACGAATGATTGGAATGTAGTCTGACTGTTTGGTTATTGACTCAATTATCTAGTGTTATTCAATCCACGTTTAGAACTAGGACTCACGGCATAGACATACGAGCACTGAACTAATGGTTTTGGTGTCTGGGAAGCAACACTGATTCCTATCAAGGTGAATGTTTCAGTATATCGTGATTTATAGTAGCATATATCATACTAGTGCTCTAACTAGCTACTATATACACTGAGTCAATAATTTATCAGAAAACACCTCCATTTAAAGTTATAAGTATTAGATTGTTACATTTCCAATAACAACTCCAAGGAAAACAATTCATAACACGCTTTTTGTCTCTCTAAATTGCTCATCATCATCATCAATGACTGTTACCCCAAGTGGAGCATAGACTGCCCACCAGCATTCTCCAACCAACTCTGTCCTGGGCTTTCCTTTCTAAATTGCTACTAGATGCTCTTATTAAATGAAGTAAGTAAATTTCTTATCACTATACTAAGTTACAATGTAGTTTAAGGACAAGCTTCAGCTATTCTTAAGATATCCGCAATACATAAATACGTTAGCCATTCAGAAAAGATCTTGGAAATTCGTGTTTTTAAATTAACTAATCACCTGCATAGTTGATTTTATCCGATCAGAAGGCGATAACTGTTGTCGCCAGTAAACAACATTCATATGGATATATAAACTTGACCTCATTAATGTAATTAATTAAGTTTCATTTAGGTTTACTACGGTAAAGTATAATGACATCATATTCACATAGTAAAACACCACCGGTATTCAAAAACCTTTCGTAGGAGTATATATAATATTAAGTTGACTTTAAAATGGATTCCTTTTAGTGTCTAGGGGTATGTTGTCATCAAGTTAAGTTTATGAATAGAATTTGGTTAAGATTATGGTTTGTTTAAGTCAACGATTTTGATTTAGATACAGTGTTGATTAATGTATGGTATATAATTCAATTAACATGATCTTAGCATTGTTTACTTTATGAACTATAATATTTCACTTTATGATGGTCAAGATAAGTGATTTTTGATTGGTTCCAAATCCTATAGATCTTTTCTTAATAAACAAATTAGTTATCCAACACAGACAGTTTAAGAATTGCTGATGTTTGTCTGTAACAGAGTTATGTTAAAGAAATAAATTTGGATAGCACCTGGTTAATTAAACATCCGTGGGCTTTTAATTTATATGTACACAAAAAGCATGATTTATTTTAAAGAATAATTGATTCGACTAAATAACGATTCAGTGGGAAACATCCTACACAAACTTATGATGACAAATACAATATGGGCAATTTACGAATATTAGTAATACTGAGTTATATAATTTTAATTGATATAGTCAACCAATAGATTGTTGATAAACCTATTGACTTTGTTACAACTTAGTATTCCAATCTAGCACATAGTTTCATATAATTAGAAGCTATGTAGCAAAGAATGTAAATGTATACAATATCTGAAGCTGTCATCAGTAATTAGTGCCTACGTTTCGACTTCACTTCTTAGTGATCTATAACACTGAGAAGCTATCCTTCATTCTTCTTATCAGTTTTCATTTAATGATAACAATACCTTCATTAATCATCTTAGTCACGGTTCCACTCTAGCTAAATAAACAAACACTTATTAAAGGGGAAGATTAGAGAAACATAAGAAACATGCTAGTAATATATTTGTTGCCACATATCATTTTACAACTGTTGATAGCCATTCACTTGTATGCTTTTGGTTATAATATAAACTGTAGCAACTGACGAATTCTATGTCCATTTACTGCTTTATCTGGTTGTTGATTAAGATCACTTCTTAGTTATATTCAAGATCATTTTTCTGCATATCTGAGGTAACGACTAAGTAGATTAATGTCATCTTCTGTTCTCCAGCACACAGTAAACTCAAAAAATTTAGTATCAGATTCGACGTTTGATATAATTCATAGAAGCAAGTCAAATATACCAGTAGGTCCCTCGTCATAACTCAGAAAACATAACATCATCATGAACATACAGCTGAATCACAAACATGCAATTTAAAACATATACAGTAAACGAGTACCAGTGTGATCATATACGCTTAAAACATGAGGAGTAAAACAACATATGCTATGTCAAATCCGTATCCTTATTACTTCTTATAATAAATTGTCCATCTGGTAATCTCTGCAATAGATATATAAATGTATTAAAGTCATTTAACTACGTAACATTTAAATACAATTAATGTGAATGATCAATCATTAATCACAAATATCATGTTTGATTACTTCTTAGCGTTAATTACCATTATATCGGTTAAGTTGTAATGTAATCCCTAAGTGCCACATTGTTATCTGTACAATATGGCAGATGATATGAATGGTTCATGGATGATGAAAACGTCGGAATTAGTTAGCCACTGTTCCAATCCTATAAAGAGTATCAGTTGCTTCTGAATATTACAAACACGTCTTCCAGATGATTGCTAATTTACATAAACCATGGTTAAAGCAGAATTTTCTAACGAATACCTCCGATATGACAATAGGATTATGAACGGTATGAAATATAATTAAACCGTTAAATCAACTACAAAATTGCAGTTGACTCAAATTAGTTAATAGACAAATAGCCAAAGAATGTGCTAGTAAATTACTTTTTTACTCAAGTAATAATAAATGGCACAAATATTCAGCCAGTCATGTACATCTACCAGGTGTTTACATTCCCATGCTATACGTGTGGATTTAAGCGATAGTAATGATGATCATAAAATAATTTAACATCTCATTATTCAAAGAGTAACCCATCACCAACATTAAGATTATGTCGTCACTTAACAAACTGAAGTTATGTATACTACTAAAATAGAAACTTGTATTGAAGTAATCATTCAGAATGATGAGTACACTACTTTGATTATTACGACCTACTATTTTACATCAATATGATCATACATGTAAATTGGCAGTTACTTTCAGAATATATCATTGTGAGAGCCACCGCATGTTGATTTTGTCAAAGAATTAGACCTAGGACCTTAAGGTCTCGGGACTAACGTCTAACCATCTGCACCACTAAGCCAATGTCTAATGGTAGAATTTTCACTTTCACTATCTTATAATGTAGAATGACTGTCAGTCAATACGAATGATGATAACTGTGACACTCCAGTCATGTATAAACTTTCCTCCCACTAATTTATACTATAACTTTGGAAATATACTGAGGTTAGTCATTGATGCGCTGATTATTCCACATTGAACGCCTACTCAGTGGTGCCATCGGTTAAGCTCTGGACTGAATTCTGCAGGAAAATTGAGAATACTCAATCCTGATATCAACTGTGCTATGTTAAAACGGTTAAGTAATTCACCATAGTTGTTACTGATACCAAACCAACATTAATGTATGGTTGATACAAACAAACTAATGGTAAACATTTGAAGTGCATCCGGTATGTGACCAAGTTACGTTTGTTTATTACCAGAGCAACTTCAAACGAATGAACCCACTCTTAGGAATGAAAATAAATCAGAAGTCAATGAAGGATGGAAGAGAAGTAATATTTGATTGTAAATTCAGCGTCGATGGGATAGTAACGTCTAGGCTGGCAAACTAGAGAGAGAGATACTACCCACGGTGAGTCATGATGTGATCTGGTAGTGATACATGATCGAGCGCCTTCAACTAGTCGTGTCCACTAAAACATACATGATCAACGTCACTGTTGAGAGCCTATGCAGCTATTTATTTTGGGGATTATTTACCGCTACACACTTATTCTTTACAAGTATAAAACGTAATATAGCAACTAGATTTTGTTATAATAACAACTTATTAAAACTCCTTCAGAATGTGTTTACTCTTAAATGATCTATGAATAAGAGAATACAAGAGAGAAATATTATTTTTCATAGAAAAAAAGGAAAACAAACTTTATATATGAATATATCGATTTCAATTCAGCACATTCAGTCAGAACTAAAATCCCGCAACTTCCCCCCCCCTGCAACTCTAAACTTATTGATACGAGTCAATAAAACTCATTACATCAGATGATGATAAGCAAGCTGAATACAAAAATATAATGAACATCTAACGATTTAATAAATTTCCAATGGATATTATTAACAATGGATGAAAACAAGACGATTTATTATTGACCAACAATAAATCAGGATGGTTATTTTTGTGGTGATGGGTTATTTATTTGATTGAATATGTTACAGATTGATGTTGTCAGGGTACCTTGAGGAGTTCTACATTAGAACGAAACGGCTGTCCAATGCTCCTTGGTTTTCAATGGTACCCTGCCAACATCAATATGTGACATATTCACTCTAATAATAGATCAACTGAAATGTTATAATTCGGCACTATCGTTCTATTTATTGCTAGTACAGAACAGAAGAATTGTAAAGGATTGTAAAGCAACAGGAGATTCAGGCATTTTACAAAACTACTAACACTCTTTGAGGTTGATTAGTTAAAAGAAAGCACAAAATTCCTTTCACTTCTACACAGAATTGTGTCTACAGGTTAGATTGTGTTGAATGTGATGCGTTCTATTTTGGTAAGCCTTCTCATAACTCTTATCAAAGTCGATAAAAGTTACGCTAAATGACTTCTTAATAATCCAATTAAGCCAGAAATATTACAAATCAAATCAGTAGTATCAGTTCATGCTATCTATTACAACCATAGAATGGATATTAACACTATCCATATTATTCATAAAGGGTTTTCTAATTATTAAGGAAGACGAATAAATGAAGCGTTTCATATATTGTTAAATCCAACTTCACTTAATGAAAAGTAAGTACTTACCATTCATTCAATATGAATTTCCTATCCAATCGACTATAATTAAAGCACATCAAATTTTATTCTTGTTTACGCACATACAATCTATCCTCTTCCTACACACTTTTTTCCACATCCATTCACAAAACACTGACACGTAGAGGCATAACTTATTTTAAATCACCTTGACCCAAATGATTTGACTTGAAATGATGCGATCAGACCAGAATTTTAATTGAACTAATTTATTTTGATTTGTTCCAATGTATATTATTTAGTCTGGTATTGATTCAATTCGGTTATGTATTCATGTCGCTGAGGAAACAACGTGCACTAAGCCACGAAACATCAGAAATTTTAATTTCTACACATTTGATAATTACAAATCTATTTAACACACATTTTTCTGAATAAACTACCATCATAATGAAAATATTGAAGTATTCAATGACTTACTGAAGATTTCATATGAATGAACTAATACATTTACTCTGTGTTTAGTGTTTTATTCCATGTTTCATTAGCAAAGTGACGTATAACTAGAGATATCATGTGGAAAAAAGTAGCATTAAGACGTGTAAATCGTTGATAGACTTATACTTCAACATTTAATTGAATATCTTGAACTTACTTTTAACTAACACCTCAAGATCATTAGTGTTCTGATTATATATAGTTTTGTATAAACTGGTTTTTGTAATTTGTAGTGTATAATCGTTAAAAATTGAACTCTGATTAAATATTTTAGGATATCTGAGAGAACGGAACAGATGGTTCTCTCGGGAATCGAACTTTTTATACCACTCCCGGGAGGAGGGGAAGGACAACTAAACACACGATCTTTCAAGTTTCACCCATCATGGCTTCCCACTAGAACTTAAGAAATATCTTGATAGTACTCATTACAAATCAAAACCAATCTTTAACAAAAAAACGCATCAGCTTAACTACCACAATGATAATCTTGAAAGTGATCAACTTCAATTAATCCTTGAAAATCTAATAAGAAGTTGTGACTGCTAGAATTTCTCTATTTTGCAAATGTGTCAAGTATCACCAGTGGAATTGTCAAGCTACTTGGTAAACTGATTAAAATTCGAATGTTACCACTAATATTGATGTATAGACATTTTCCACTAGATCTGAAGATCCTAGATTCGTTTCTCAATACCAACCTAATTGTGACCAATCTCAAACGAAATCAAATAATAAATCATTATTGTTCAGGCAACTACATCAACTTAATTATAGTAATATCTAATAAATAACTTTATATCAATCATAGATAAAAAAAAAACATTTCCGTGATTACTCAACTACCACCTCGCAACAAATCATATTTACCAGAAGCTGTTAAACTTTTCGTTCATCAATACTCTAATAAATCAGGAATTGTTCTACAGAGTTATGTTATTCTCAAATATTGTAAGTTGACAGTTATTCCTATTAAAACTTAATTATACAATATAATCACTATCTGGATTCCACTTGCCAGTCACAATCCAAATTATATAATACTTGTGAAAAATTCGCTATATCGAGGCAATTCTCTCAGGATGCACATATAGCAACAATGACTGATCAGCTTCATTCTATAACAAATCAACGGGAATATACAAGTTCATTCTAACACTATCTTTCATGTTACATTGACAAGTTTTAATTATGATCAGGTGAAATTGTATTATACCTAATATACATTCAACAATCTAGCATATGATCTTATTATCATATGATAAGTATATTCAATGTTAATATTATGCCTTCTACATAATCTGTCAATTATAGTATATTCATTATTGTTAATTTCTTATTTGATCATGTCAAATAGGAATGATTATTAATTTATTATGGATCATTTAAGTTAAGTGATATTTACAAATTATATTTATGTTTATTTATCTTGTAATAAAAATTAGAAAAAAAAATGTTTTATTCAATGTTCAATAATATCAAATTAAAACAATAAAATATCATAAAGAACAGTTGTTGTTACATTTTCAATTTGTTCATTGAAAATCTTCATTGTTTATTTATGATATGATGTAAATATGAATCTCTTTAAAAAAAAGTAGATTTCATTATTCTATACAGTTAATTAATGATCTTATTTACGTTGTAAGATTCAGATTAATTGATTGAATAAGTCATAGATTCATGTTGACAAGGGTGCCATTGAAAACCAGGAAGAAATGAACAAATGTTTCATATTAGTGTAAAACTCTACAGTAATGCGTGGACCAGATTCCGTTCTAGGTTGGCAAAAATACTTAACCCTCTGAATCACTTGGCAAGCCAATACCCAATGATAGGATTCGCACTTCTATCAATCATTATATTTATGAAGTGATCAACATTAGTAAAATGTATTAAATAGGAATTAAAGTAGTTGATAAGTAATCACATCCGAGGAAGTGTTAATGATAGAATGCCGAAATCGACCAACGCAATGTATGTTTATCAGTTGACTTGTTCACATAAGGTCAGTTATATCAGTCTCATAAAGGCGTAACTACTCTCTACTTACTCTGTAAATCCATCAACAGCTACATTTTGGATTATTCATGAATCCGGGGTAGTTAAGATCTGGAATTTGTGTGCGGCCAGAGTATTGACAGCTTAACAATTCCAGCCTCATCTTTATGTTTAAGAAAAGTGTGTTCAACCTTTGATTTTATAGTGTTTTTAATATCATCCACTCATCCCTACATCAAACACTTTCTCCATTCATTTGCTGTTCTCTTTTTTATAGTGTTCTAATTGTCTTGCATGTTTTAATGACTACCTATCCTTCATCTTCTTTATATCCATCTAGTTGATAATTACCTGCCAATTTTAACATCACGGATTGGTCTGGATTAGACAACCCTTGATCACCTGAAAGCACTGAACAGCCGTTTCGTCCTAGTGTGAGATTCTTCGACCGTGTACATCCACAACCACATCAGGGATCAAACCTGGGACCCACTGGCTCAAAGGAAATCACTTTACCACTAGATCACTGAGTCAGCTCCTAACGGTGTTATTTTTAATTTAGTCAATTCGTGATAATTATCTTTCACATTACTTCTATTAATACACACTTAATTTTGACAACTTCGTTATTCAACAACTCAATAACGCCTTTGATGACCAATTTACAAAACTAATTGTGAACACTCTCCTTCCACTTTATCGGGTAGGGGAAGGGAATATTTGAGAATGTAGCTACCATTTAATGACTTTGGCAAATGTTGTAATACCCTTTTGTTTTATTGAATCCAACTACTATTTGTTAAATTAACTATAAATATATAAATGTACAGCTGTAGTAAATGATTACGATGAATAGAAAAATTTCTTCTTTAAAAGGTCTTCGTTTTATTTTACTAGGTCTCGTTAAGTAAAGTAAGCAATCGCTTCCCATTAGAATGTAACAATGAACTTACTTTGCTCATTAATATACACTAGAAGAGAACTACTTAACTTTATTACACATAGATACATATGTAATAGCTGAAATGATAATTAGAAATTGTATTTTATAGTTAAATGACATTACACTTAGGGGGTTTGTGGAGATAGTTAATTGTCAATTATAGTATCACGAATTGATCTGAATCAGACAACAATTGATCACCTGGAAGCACTGGACAGATGTTTTGTCTTAGTATGGGACTCAGTAGTGCGTATCCACGACTCCATCGGGGATCGAACCCAGGACCCTCTGGCTCTGCGGTAAAGCTCCAATGGTAAAGCGTTCGCCGCGGAGCCAGAGAGTCCTAGGTTTGATCCCCGATAGGATCGTGGATACGCACTGTTGAGAAGTCCCATACTAAGACGAAACAGCTGTCCAGTGCTTCCAGGTGATCAATGGTTGTCTGATTCAAATCAATTCGTGATATCAAAATTAAATGAAATTAATTAGGAATTAATTACCGATCGACTAAATTTAAATGCAATTTTCGTTATTTCACTCTTTAAATGATCTCATGTTAAGTCAAAAATAGTCGTCCAATTCTTCTAAGTCATGTCTGTAATTCAGAATCCGATATCTTCTGTATGGATGAAATGAAGATGTAAAGGTGTATCTACACGGTTCTTTTGTACTGTATATAAAATATCGTCTTCGTTGTCATGGTTGTAATCTGTTTTCTATTTTTATATCTTTCTTAATAGAGTATTTTTGTAAGACTTGTATGATGCACTCTAGAGCCAGTTTAGA
Source organism: Schistosoma mekongi (assembly GCA_034768735.1). Classification (NCBI taxonomy): domain Eukaryota; kingdom Metazoa; phylum Platyhelminthes; class Trematoda; order Strigeidida; family Schistosomatidae; genus Schistosoma; species Schistosoma mekongi. The sequence continues at coordinate 4,816,970 of CM068305.1, forward strand.
TTTTACATGTGAGTGATACTAGCTGATCTTACTGAACTTTTGCTCATGTTTATTTCATTTCTTTTTTTTACCTATTAGACTGTCCATCTCTGGTTCCAAGATCGTTTCCTTCAGTTGCTGACTGAATATATACAAAAAAAAAACACTAATTCATCTCAGCTTACATTTTATAATTTCGTTTACTTCTGTATTTTGTTTTTATCATTACGTCAGTGGCTATTTTTAAACTTTTATATCTGGATATATACTATTAAAGCTCATTCATTCTATCAATACTGTTTTTGTTGTCAACTTGTTTTCAACTTAAAGAAAGAATGAGTTTATTTCTTAGAATTTCAAGTTGTCTTTTTTGGAATAATCAAAGCATAAGAAACAAGAAAATGTAGGATTCATGCGGTCGAGATAAAGATAGTAGCTCCTTCAGTAGTTACATACATCAAGAAAACAACAATTGTGCAAAGTGAAAATATTCACTGTTATAATGAAGCAAGTAACATTCCAACTAATATATTACTTCTGTTCTAAGTGAATATTATTATTATCGTCATAAAATATACTATAACCACTGGTTCATAGGTTTGCATCTACTGAAGTTAAGAGGTAATTGTTCATACACTGAGATTATTTTCCTTGATTAAATGTTAAATGATAAGTTTTATTAAATTTCAACTATAACTAGTAGTTGAAATTCATAATGTTGGTTTCGTTCTGTTCCAGGCTCTTCAAGTGGATATTTGGTATTGAAATCAACAACAAAATTCAGATACATTCAAGGTGAACTTCTCATTCGGTAATCGATAATTATGAATAATAATTTCTCTTGAAATAAATATGTATTAAGTTTAGTTGATTAGATTTGTTAACGATTGATGTTGATAGGGTATCATTTGAAACTAGGGTGAACTGGATAGTTGTTTCATACTAGTGTGGGACTCTTCAGCAATGCCCACCATCGATTCCGTCAGTTCGTTGAAACTCATGTCCTTCAGATTGGTTAATGTCTAAACTAACACACCACATGGGCAGCATCCGCTCACAGGATTACTGCTTCCATCAATCTGCAATGTAACGCGACGATCTGGTGAGAAGTTGTGATTAATGGAGTTTAAACATACTGAGAGTGAGACAGTTATTACTATTGACAGTGGATGACCATCACATTATATCCCAAATTGATGGAAGTGGGATTCCTACCATTAGATGATGCACTAGTAGTGAAGAGAGTCAGGCGTTCACCAACTTGAAAACCCCATTATTGATTCCACTGATGTATTCGAGAGCGCAGATTGCTAACGAGTTCCATACTAGGATGAAACAACAATCCAGTGCTCCCTGGTTCTTATTGATACCCTACCAACATTAATCTATAATAAAACCAATCAATTAAATGTAATACCAATCTCAAACATAAACCATATCAATTCACATACGCATTGGATTAATAACTAAATATGTTTATGATATGCTTTAAACAGATGTATTGTCATTATTGACTCTTGATATAACTAAACATTTCACCATTAAGACTACTTAATACTACTTATATCTTGATTTTTAAAACACTTCATTCTATTAGAAAATTACTTCTTATCTGTACTGTTTATCGTCATCACCATATTAAAAAGAATCAATAGAGTAAAATAGAAACAATAATGAAATGAATCAAACGTGGAAAAATGTTTCTATGCTAGTAGTCGTGATTCACTATTGATGAATCATCTACTTGTCATTATCCCATCTACTTATCTACCTATCTATCTATCTATTATCAAATTAAATTTGAGGTTGACCTATGGGATTCGAACTTAGGCCGAGTTGTAGATTTCACTTGCCAGTCACAATCCAATTTTAATAATACTTGTGAATAATTCACTATATTGAGGCAATCCGCTTAGGATGCATATCTGGCAACAGAGACTGACCAGCTTCAGTCAATAACAAATCAACGAAAATATACAAGTTCATCCTAATAATGAAATTGCTATATTCTGTTTGGATTGTAACTTTCATCAATTTGTGATGTAATGCGACGGTTATCTAATGTCATCAGTGATAACTATGTCACTCAAGACAATTCTCAATAAGAAATAACTGAAGTTGAAAATATAAACATATAGATAGTCAATTGAATTGAGATAGTTGGTAAGATGAATTGAGCTAGTTGGATGAAAATGATTCGTAGTTGAGTGGATTCGTCACAGATCGATGTTGGTAAGGTTTGTATATTACTCTGCCTATATCAATCTATGATGAATTCAGTTAACCGAAACTTAATACCAATCTACACAAGCCACCTTAATTCATTTACAGTAACAGCTTACTAGTGACTAATTTCAGGACGTTCTCATGAGAAGTCGTGACTGTGGAGCTCAGACAGTGATCACCGATGACAATGAATGATCTTTGAGCTATATCACAAATTGATGGAAGTAGGAATTCGTCGACAAGATACCGGCTTATTGTACCCTCAATCTATGTATATACATGTATACATGCATATATAGGCATCAGTGATGTATTATACCCAGTATTATCCCAAGTAAATTCAATTACAAACCAAATAAATATAAAGTAATAATGTTGTAGAAAAATGTTGTGTTTTTTATATTTTTCCCTTTGTTTGTCATTCTTTTTTGTTATCAAATTAAATTTGAGGTTGACCTATGGGATTCGAACTTAGGCCGAGTTGTAGATTTCACTTGCCAGTCACAATCCAATTTTAATAATACTTGTGAATAATTCACTATATTGAGGCAATCCGCTTAGGATGCATATCTGGCAACAGAGACTGACCAGCTTCAGTCAATAACAAATCAACGAAAATATACAAGTTCATCCTAATAATGAAATTGCTATATTCTGTTTGGATTGTAACTTTCATCAATTTGTGATGTAATGCGACGGTTATCTAATGTCATCAGTGATAACTATGTCACTCAAGACAATTCTCAATAAGAAATAACTGAAGTTGAAAATATAAACATATAGATAGTCAATTGAATTGAGATAGTTGGTAGAGATTGACAATGAGTCGTAGTTGAGTGGATTCGTCACAGATCGATGTTGGTAAGGTTTTGTATATTACTCTGCCTATATCAATCTATGATGAATTCAGTTAACCGAAACTTAATACCAATCTACACAAGCCACCTTAATTCATTTACAGTAATCAGCTTACTAGTGACTAATTTCAGGACGTTCTCATGAGAAGTCGTGACTGGTGGAGCTCAGACAGTGATCACCGATGACAATGAATGATCTTTGAGCTATATCACAAATTGATGGAAGTAGGAATTCGTCGACAAGATACCGGCTTATTGTTGAAGAGGGCTAGACATTCTCCAGCCTAAAGCCCCACAAGTGGAATCTATGATGCGCTCTACTAAGGAGTCCCAAACTACGATAAAACGACCTCTTAGTACCCCCTAGTACTCCACTAAAATCAATCTGTGACCATAAATCAACTAAAATTAGTGCCAGTTTCCACAAACCACCTTAACTTACTTTGAATATGCTATGTAATTCTGTCGTTGGTTTGATATGGACTGTAATTCACCAGTGTCTTTTGCTATATGTTTATTTTGAGCGGATTGACTTGATACAGCTGAAGTTCACAAATAAGAAGAAACAAGCATCATGAATTCTCCTTGGCAGTCACAATCTAAATCGAATACCATATAGTATTTATTAACAAAATATGAAGTTTTAATGTGAACATCAACTCTAGGATGAAAGTATAGGTAACAACTTTCAAGCTAGCCTACATTATCACAAAAACTGGGTTCGTGGAATGGAGTTACTTATATATATCACTTTGTTTATACTGAAAAGTTCATCAAGCTTGTCAGAATGGTGTATGAAAGGGTTTCGATAGTGTAATGAGAAGATGAAAGTGACTCGAAAAATGTAATACATTTGTAATATATATATATATATATATATATATATATATATATATATTACTTACTTACTTACGCCGTTGCCCCTCATATATAGTAGAAAGGAATAATAGGAATTACAAATTACCAAAGCGAATTTTTTAATGGCTATAGCTTCCATAATATTAAGAATACGTTTGTTCCACATTAGAACGAAACAGCTGTCCAGTGCCCCCTAGTTTTCAATGGTACCCTATCAATATCAATCAATAAAGCTTCTGTTGACTTCTTTATAAACCTTTGAAGCCGATTACATGGTCAAATTTATAGCCTGTATCAACTGTGTTACATGGTAGATGAGTAAAGTTTTCTATTCCCTGTCTTTATCAAACTGCATTATGTTATTTGTTTTTGAAGTTACTTAGGAACATTATGATCCACCCTTATTTGCCAAGTTCGAATACTCCTCCCTATGGATGTGTCCATATATACACGTGATTTGGCGAACACAATGGAATATAATGTAATTAGTGATATATTTATAAGGCATATGTGAAATTATGAGTTTTGACTTAGCAATGATGATTAATATGGCAACATAATCTACTTTTCCTGACAGCCGTTTTTAACCTCTGCCTTGAAATCGTACTGTTAGACCCTCCCCCTCTCATATGTCAAAGTTGTGAAAACGCTTGTCTTAGAAGCAGAATCCACCAGGCATTTCTGGGCTAATTAAACATTACATTATACATTTCAGTGGATATCCATTTAACATCAGTGTCGTCATTTATTCTAAATCCTCCACATTGGTAATTGCCGTGAAAATAAGTTGAATTCTATTATAAAAGCACTTCATCTTGTCTCACCTGTTTTCCAATAAATAAAAGCTATGAAAATCTAAACAGTGACCAGCTCATGTTAGTTTCCTACAAGTTAATCTTTATACAAAACTGTCATCTCTTTAACTCACAAGAATGTCTAAGAAAGGCAACTGTCAATTGTTCCCTTTTCATCATCATTTTGTGATGCAATTTTATAGAGTTTAGTCATCTCATATTCATGATTATTGAATAATGGTCGTTATAGTGTAATTGTTTCTTTCTGAATCTTGATGGATTACATTTTATAACCTCATTACATATTTCTGATTACATTTTTCACCATTCACCTCGACACAAGTTACTATCTATTGTTGTGTCATAAATTTTTGAACTATAGAGTCTTCTAATACTTATAATGTTAGAATAAGGAAATAACTTTTGCTTTTGACTATTTGGAATGTAAAATAACTGTGTTAGGTGTGAGACAGTTACCCGCCGATAGCAGTGGACTAGTTCGCTCAGTATATTGCAAACTGACTGACGCGATACATATATATATATATATCCGGATGTCAACTGTGTAGTCTAATGGTTAATTATTCGTTATGAAAGTCCTATGCACAATCCTCTGATAAATCGTGGATACTCTTCACCGAAAAGTCCTGTAATAGAAGAAAACAGCAGTCTAGTCGTTCCTGGTTTTCAATAGATGTCTAGTCTAAGTCAGTTTATGATAATTAAATTCTATTTAAAAACAATTAACTCACATCATTTAAAAAGTTGAGATGAGTAAACAGTGTAGTTATGATTCAGTATCTACTTATAGCTAATACTGAAATGTTGATCACTTTCGATGTTCTAGTGTCAACACTACGAATGATTATGAATATCAATGAGATGTAAAATGAGTAACATATACCTGTAAAATTGGAATGAGTAGAAATTGAAATTTCTGACGTTTCACAACTTAGTGCAAGTCACTTCTTCAGAGAAAAAATTAATAACCGAATTGAATTAAGCTAAGATTAAATAATGCACAATGGAACAAATCAAAAAACAAAATAAATTCGTATAATCAAAATGCGAATTTTATCGTGTCATGTTAAGTCATTTGGGTCAAGGTGATTTGAAACGAGACATGTATGCATATGGTAGCGTGATGTGAAAGGAAAATATGCGATTATGTGAGAATAAAATTGTATGTATGTTCATGTGTATGAAATTTGACGTACTTTGATTGTTGTCAGTTGGATAGAAAGTCCATGTTAGGTGGATAGAAAGGTCTATTCTTTTGTTAAGTGCAGTTGGATTTGACAAATTGTGAAGCTCTCCAGATATTCGTCTTTCATTATAATTGGAAAGCCCGGATTGAATAATATGGACATTTTAAATATTGATATTATGGTTATGGTAGTTAGCATGTTCGGCTATTGCAATTTTTCAAGTTCAACAGGATTATTAGGAGGTTGTTTAGTGTAGCTTACATGTTCTTTGGCACGAGTTTTGATTTCTCGTGAAGACTCTCCAATATAGAAAGCATCACAATCAACACAACCTAGTCTGTAGACACAATTCTGTGTAGAGGTGAAAGGGATCTTGCCCTTTTTTTAACCAATGCACCTTGAATAGTGTTGGTAGTTTTGTAGAAAGTTGGGATTCTCTGTTGTTTTAAAATTCTTTGCAATTCATTTGTTGTGTCATGTAGGTAAGTAAGAACAGCTGTACCAATCCATGATATTTCAATTGATTTACTATTAGTTAGTAATAGGTAGTTTAGTTTTTGTAAATTTCGAATAATATTCATTGGAAAATTATCAAGTCGTAACATGCTGACTGTATTTTTGTATTCGAATTTCTTATCATCTGATGTAATGAGTCTACTGGCTCTTCTGAATAAGTTTAGAGCCAAGGATATTTTTGCACTGAATAGATGTGCTGAATTGAAATCGGTATATCGATTTGAATGTGTGAGCTTGCGATAAATTCTCAGACTAAGAGTTTCATTCAAATTTCTTTTGACTTGGCAGTCTAAAATGGCAACTCATAGTGTTTATTTTTACTTTCTTAAGTGAATTTGATATACTGAGACAGGGTTTTGATTGGTTTTGAGAAAGTTCTCATAAAAGTCTATAATAATGACAATAGTATCATCTACATATCTGAGTCAGACTCGTGGTCTAATGACATTATTGAAAATATGAGATTCAGTATAGGCCATGAAGAGGCTTGATACGATTAGTGAAATGGGGAGTGAGCCCATTACATTTTGATTGTACTAAATTATATTGTTTTTGATTTGTTCCATTGTATTGTCTTAATTCAATTCAATTATTCATTTCTCTGAAGGAGCGACTTTCATTAAGTTATGAAATGTGTGAAATTTTAATTTCTACTGATTGGAATTTTACAAATACATATATCACTCATATTATAAACAACCTATCCAATGTTCAATTTATTTTAAATTTTCAAAGTTAACCTTGATAATGATATATACTGTATGTGGGTTGTATTATTGTCGATGCAGTTGCCTGTATCTGTGTCATCGTCGCTCGTTTATATATAAACGAAGTCTTAGAAGTGTAATGGTGTCAACATTTCAGAAATATATGCTCCACGGTGGTCAGTGCAACTACAAAATAAGTTTTGAACAATCAATGTTGTCACATCATTTAAAAAGTTGAGATGAGTTAAAAGTCTAGTGATGATTTAGTATCTACTTACAGCTAATATTGAGATTGGGATGGTTATTTTTGTGGAGATTGGTTATTTTGTTTGATTGAATATATCACAGATTGATGTTGGCAGGATACCATTGACAACCTGAAGCCCCTGGTGCGGAATCTGGGGTGCGCACTGCTAAGGAGTTCCACACTAGAACGAAACAGCTGTCTAGTGCTCCTTTGTTGTCAGTGGTATCCTGCCAACATCAATCTGTGATATATTCAATCAAACATAATACTGAAATGTTGTTCACTTTTGATTTTCTTGTGTCAACATTACCAATGATTATGAATATCCATGAGATGTGATATTAGTGATAGTCTATTTAAGAATAAACAATTCATTGTTACATAATGATATTCATCAAATAATTAAACTCATATTCGATGGAGATAGTGTTAGTAAAATTGTATTTCATGATATCTATTTACATGAAGAACAGATAGATCACTAAGATAATAAGTGAGACAGGAAAATATTGATCAAAAGACATTATACAAACTATTTTAGCTTTATTCTTCTATTGTATCAAAGTAATTCAATGAAACTTTAGCTTTACTTAATATCCTTACGAAGAATCTTTACTTAGAAGGGTTTTTAGATAACAGTGCTTTTACGAAAGTACAATAAAATGATAAATGAAAATACACTACTTGTAACGTTACAATTTATAGGTAATGTACCCATTAAGATGAACTTGTTGATTTATTATAGACTGAAGCTGGTCAGTCACTTGCCAGTCGCAATCCAAATTATATAATATTTGTGAAATAATTCGCTATATCGAGGCAATCCGCTCAGGATGCACATATAGCAACAATGACTGACCAGCTTCAGTGTATAATAAACCAACGGAAATATATAAGTTCATCCTAATACGAATGTACCCGTTGTACAGTTATGACTGATTGGACTCAGTAGTCTAGTGGTGAACGCGTTGGCCTTCGGTACGAAATGGACTGAGTTCGAATCCTAGTGTGAACATCAACATTGGGATGCAGGTACATCCAGCCGATGATTCTTCAATAAGACGAAACGCGCGTCCAGGATTCCACTTGGCAGTCACAATCCAACTTATATAGTAATGTACCCAGTGAAATTATATTACTAATGTTACGCAGAACTATATTAAGAATATTCAATGCACAAAAATTTCAGACGAATGCCATCTGGTGACATCAAGATTGAAAGGGAAATAACGTAGATTTATCACCACTCGACTTCATGCTATGTAATAGAAGAGCGTTATCATAAACATGATCAGTTCTCTCCTAACCAACTTAGTTCTAAACTTATCATACAGCTAACATGAACTGACTATTCAGAACAATCTGTAATACGGATAGTTATCTACCAAGATCGATTAGACTCAGTGTTTCTCAAATGGAGAAGGCGATGGTCATGTAAGTCATTAGGCCAGAACATAGTACGCAATAGTAATACATTCATAATCATTATTTTTGGCTGGCCAAACTCAGACCTAATAAGTCATCGTGATACAGTAGTTTGTGAGTTAAATAATTGTAACTGACCGTTATGGACAATGTTAAATTTCCAGTTTGATATCATATATTGTTCTGGGCTAGACAACCATCGAAAACCAGGAAGTACTAGACAACAAATCTTTTCCTAGCACCACTCTCTTCGATAGTGTGTATTCACGACTCCACTAGGTAATCAAGCCCATGAACTACAGATTTCAAGGCTAACACTCAATCATGAAACCCATATCCGACCAACAGATGATAGTTAGTAAATCTAACATAATTATTCCGTTATATATCTGCGGGACATCACCTACTTCCATCGGTAAGTGCCTGTCTCAAATTAAACATGGTTAAATACTGATCACCTCTTCTCACTAGAATTCCAGAAGTTAATCATTAGTCAGTGGTTGTTCAACTCAAACCAATTCGTAAAATTAAAGTCAAATAAAAGCATCTAACCAGTTTCATAACATTGAAGTAGTAATTGATTGTAGTCTAACAATTGAGGGAAATCATAAGACTCATCTAAATTGTCCTACATCATAAAGGGATGACTATATAATTATTAAAAAATGACAGGTAAACATATTTTAATTAAATCTGATTGATTTTCTGGAAACTTTTATTCGTTATAGATTGGTGCTGGTTCGGTTTCATTTAAAACTAGGAGACAACATATAGCTGTTTTGTCTTCTCACTAGAATTCCAGGAATTACCTCGAGAAATAAGTCACTAGTGAGGTCGCGCTAAAACATGTCACAAATTGATTGAACTAGAAATAACAACCGTTAGAAGCCGATTCAATGCTTTAATGATAAAGCGTTCTCCGCGGAGCCAGATTATCCTGGATTCGATCTCTGATGAGGTCATGGATATCTGCTCTTAAAGGGTCTCATACTAGGACGGAAAAGCTGTCATGCACTTCCTGGCGGTCAATAGTTGTTTCGTTCAGACCAATTCATAATATCAAATTAACAATTCTGCATTTTCTAGTGAGATCAAATGTATTCATTCCTAACGAATCTTATACTATCACTAAGTAATTATTTAATATTCTTTACTTTTCAATGGTATCCAATCCCATGATGAATATAAACTTTAAATTCATTATCAATCCTTTATTAAACCTCTCCAACTCAACTAGCATTCACTTACTAAAAACACATTCATCAACTTAGTGTAAATCTATCAATGTGTAACTGTAAATATTCCCCAAAATAAATAGTTACATAGGTTTCGACATTGATGGTGACCGTGTTTGTTTTAGCGGACACTACTAGTTGAAGGCGCTCGGTCACGCATCACCACCAGATCACGTCACGTCGCATCGTGGAAAGCAACTCTCTCTCTAGTTTGCCAGCCTAGACGTTGCTTTTCCATTGCCGCCATATTCACAATCAAATATAACTTCCTTTCTATCCTTTATTGCCTTCAGATTTATTCTCATTCGTAAGAGTGGGTTCAATCGTTAGCAGTTGCCCTGGTAACACCGCAAACGTAACTTGGCCATATATCGGGTGCACTTCAAATGCATTAAATTACTTTCAATGTATAAAAAAAATAAATCATAATTATTTTATGCTTAAAAAAAACTTGATATTACTTAATCTATACTCTGTTATGTTTAACAATTCATCTGTAAATTAATGTCATTTTCTTTTAAATATATATGAAAATGTATTGAAGCTTTAACATATACATTGAACATTGAAATAAAGAAAAACAAAACAACAACAAACTAACCGACATAACCGCTAATTTCCGATAATATCACATCTAGTATCAATGAAGCATACACAATAATAATAATAATAATACCATTAATAAAGTGTTATGAAGAAGTATCCAAGTAAAATCATCTTCTCATTTGATTAATTTTTTTTTCTGTTCTGTATAGTAAACCTTTTTTTGGTTTAGAGATTAAAATGTTATTTAGTGACTGTGTTAGTGAGTGACCTCATTTTATCTGTAGACGTTTTTTTCACTTCATGATTGTACATGATTACTGTTAACTGTTAATTTGTCATTAATGAGTTGGTAATTATTGTTTACCTTTTTTTGATTTCTTTTATTACTGAATTCAATTGTTAACATTTCGGCGTTGTTAAGGCGGTAAAATTTCAGTTAAGGTTCTAGTTACACAGTATGTTGCTAAGTAATGACATAACGAATCAATTGAATACTTAATTTAGTAGTAAATTGCTCTTTTCTTGATTATTATTATTTATGTACTTAATGTAATTTTAATCTGGTTAGCATTTTTTTAGTAAGTTTGTGTTTTCCGGGATGAGAATGCTAACCCCATGCTCAAACCTCTTCCTTCATACGGGCTTGGAACTCGCATTAACCTTAGAAGAGCTACAGGTGGAAGTGAAATGATAAAGTTTAGATTGATTTTTGTGAGATAAAGAATCTTTATTTATTAAGAACATGATGATCATTCATTTTGTTTAGATTGGTTCTCATCATCTGTATACAACTTGTCATCATATTGAAATTTAAATAATAGTTTAGTATACATATAGTGATCAATGTAGTTGAAATTCAAATGGAATACATTTCAGTATGATGCAAATAAACATAAAATAAAGTTTCAACGAAATACTGTAGACACCAGAAAGAACTAATGGTAAAATGTAAATTCAAAGTACAATTCAAATTTAATCATAAATTTCATAGATGAGTTGTTAGTGAAGTAATGGAGTCACCCTGTTAACCCTTTTTTAGCCAACATTTTTATGGATAATCTAGAAAATACAGTTAATTGTTTAATAATAGTTAAACTTCGCTTTTATAGAAGGTATATTAGCAACACCACTCTATGTGATGAAGGCTTAGATCTTGATGAGATTCCATATAAATTTAACAGTAGAAACCATCTAATCAGCTTCGTAATGGAATTGGAGGAAGACTCCAGATTCTATTTTCTTGACGTTTTGCTTGAACGAAGACCAGATGGATCTCTGATAGTACTGAGTTATAGAAAACCAACATTTAGCGATTAGTATTCGAATTTTTGAAGTCGGATGCCTCTAAGAAGAAAGTGAAATTTGATTCATTCTTTTTCCTCGAGAGCTGGGTGAATGCGCACAATGGATACAATGGATGACGAATTGAATAAAATTCTCAAAACACATAGAGTATGTTCCCCCCCCTCCAAATGCACTAACAATAACCTATATCCAAGAAAACGAGCAGGAACGATCGCCACTAAAGCAATATTCATAAATATCGACTTCAAACGAGGCACGATAACAACATTCTTAAAAGCCGACTCTCAAGATATCTGAAACATACTTTTAATTTAATAAAGGTTTGAATTGTCATCTTCAATAGAAACCTTATCTGAATTAATGTGAAGGATGAAATGCCAACATCGATCGACTCATTATGTGATTACCAGTTGACTTGTTCACATAAGGCAAGCTATATCAGCCTCATAAAGCCTTAACTACCCTCTACTCACTCTGCAAACCTATCAACAACTAAATTCTTGAGTATTGATTAATTCTGTTCATGCACCGCCTCACTTCATAAATTCAAACTCCAAAATCATTTACATTGTTAACAGAGCTAGTTCAGAGATAATTGAGATCAGGAATTTGTGTGCGGCCGATGTATTGGCAATTTAACAATTCCAGTTTCATCTTTATTTTTAAAAGAAATATATTCAACCCTTGGTTTCACAATGGTTTTAACATCACCCGTTCACCCCTACCCCAACCCATCTACTCCATTCATTTCCTATTCTCTTTTTTATAATGTTCTAATCGTCTTACAAATTGCTATCACTACCTATCGTTCATCTTTTCAATATCCGTCTAGTTGATAATTATCTTTCACATTGCTCCTATTAATCCATTTTAAAGATTAGGATAAACTTGTATATTCCCGTTGATTTGTTATAGACTGAAGCTGGTCAATGTGAACATCAACATTGGGATGCACATACATCCAGCCGATGAGTCCCAAATAGGACGAAACGCGCGTCCTGGATTCCACGTGCCAGTCACAATCCAACTTATATAATTTTAAAGATTGTTATATTGACTTGTCATATTCTATACTTGAGAGTGTCTACTTAATTTTAGCAACTTCATCATGTGATAACTCAACAACGTCATAAATAGCTACCTAAACTAACCACACTTAATTGGATACAGGAAAGTGTGATTAGTCTTTGATGACTTTAGTTAATGATCTAGTGTCTATCTATTTTATTATAGATAAATACTTCTATGGTAATCTAACAACATCAGTGTATGATGAATTCAATCAACTAAAAAGTTTAATACGAATCTCTACAAATCATTTCAATTCAATTATTACTTGCCAAATTCACTATAAATACGCACGTGCAACTGCAGCAAATGATTTCATCAGAAAGATTTTCTTCCATAAAATGTCTTCATGTTGATTTGGTATTGTAAATCCGTATAAAAATCTGATTGATTCCAGATAATGGTTCAATATAATAGCGAATATCTCCAAAACTGAAACCAAGTGATTATATTATAAATAAATGAGATGCGAGTTAGGTTAAAACTCCGCCGGTAGCTTTTCTAGCGTTACTGCCGGTCCCGAGCCCAGGTGAAGGAGGAGGGTTGGGAATGGGGCCAACATTCCCATCCTATGAAACCCAAGCTTGCTAAAAAATGCATACCAGAATAAACAAACTAGACTCTGCCCTGAGAGTGGAAGGAATGATTATGACGCCTTATGATGAAAGCCGAGATTCTTCGGAAACCACGAGGCAGATGTCCCCTCTGATAACCAGAGCAACAATCAATATAAATACATGGAATGTTCGGACAGTGTGTGGGAGCGGAAAGACCAGTCAAATAACTGCAGAAATGAAGAGATACAACTTGACAGTGCTCGGAATCAGCTAAACCCATTGGACTCAAGCTGGACAGAAAACATTGGCTACGGGTGAGATGCTACTATACTCAGGCCACGTGGAAGAAAAAGCTCCTCACACTTAAGAAGTCCCTCTGATGCTGTCCAAAGATGCACGTAATGCACTTGTAGGATGAGAGCCACATTGGCCCAGGATCATCAAAGTATAATGTATAATGTGACATGATGATGCCATATTATGAACAAGATAAATTTTATAAACGAAATAGATCATGTAACGGAGTTAAAAATATGATATCGAGGTAAATAACTGACAACTGTCTCTTTCTGAACACAAATTCAGTTTATGGCGTTTAATATCATTAGTCTTGGGTGAACTTAAAAGACCACACACTGTTGGTCTATTAAACGCCTTAAAAAATTTCAGAATACCTACCATATTTACTGTTTATTTGATGTGTATTGAAATTCCGTTGTTAACAGGTTTCATTCTTTTATGATGTGAACTCTTTAGAACATGTTCTGAGGTTAGCGCTTTATTCAGATTTATCAGTTCAACTAATTTGGAAGGTATATGTACATATATATGGACAGTTTACAATAACATCTGAAGGATATATGTTAATCATAGATCATATGAAAGAACGTTTATGCACAAACTATTATCAGTTTAGCTCCAAGAAATGTTCTCGTCAACGTTGTATTCGACCTTCATCTGATTGTTATTGCAGCATCGTCCCTTTTTGAAACATAGGTTAATATAAACTGGCTTGTTTCTAGTTTTTACATTTTTTCATTCCCCAGTTAATTTCACTTGGTATTCGCTGTTTTTTAGGTAACTTTTAACACATGTTAACTCTTTTTCCAGTTTATGGTTGATTCGTTTTTTTGTTTAATAAAGCAATGGTTTTACCAGTGTTTTTTTTAGTGAACCAGAGAGAAGGTAGTAAAGTTTATGCGTAATCTACTTCATGTACCCTTTCTATAAATAGAGCGCTGAATTGAAATGTCTTCTTATGAGTTACATAGGAATTTCAAGAAAATGAAACTTATTGTCTTTGCCCATTTTCATGGTAAATTAAATATTTCTAAGAGTAGTATGCTTGCCATTGATTAATGAACACGATAAATGTGTCAACAATAGGTCTAGGATGGTGCATTATTTCATCGGTTGTAATTTTGCAAACTGTGCTTCCAAGACCAGCCATAAAAATGACTACAACCATCAAACCTTGTGAACTGTTAATTTTCACGCTGTACATTAGACGATATATTGTGCTTTCCTAATAGACTTAAATATCTTTCATGAACAAAAGTATTAGCTAATTGTTATGTCACTGGGGGGGGGATGAAGTATATCAGAATTTTGGCAATCAACTGCTATGATTTCAAGAAAGGATACTTTAGAAAAAAGGGATATGATATCAAAGAAAACTCTGGACTTATCGGAGCTATTTATGATTTAATGTTTGGATAGTTGGGAATAATCTTTTAAGCAAAATGCAGCATGTTGTTGACAGGCTAGTTCCAGCCATCTGGCTACCTTGCTTCTAGACAAATTGGCTGTTGATATATTGGTAAGAGTGGAGCATACATACATAATGACCGAAACTATCATAGCTTTAACTTATAGTGTGTAGCAATATCAATTAATCACTTTTCAAAAGTTCTACCAGCATATTTGTGAATCGGTTTTCTACAGTATCAGTCAAATTGAAATCTCTACTTAGACTTTGTTTGTGCAATTCAATCTGCCGTGTTCTTCAGGATGACACGACGGCCATTGTATGGAAGTAGTATCATTGGTCTGTCACTTTTATTCTTGCTTTTGAAGCGCATTTGAACGTTTTTTTAGACGAAATTTCCGATTTTTTGTGGTGTATAGTAAAGCATTGTTTTGAGGTATCGACTAACTTGTAATTAAATCAACCCTTCCTCCCCATTCACCGGAAACGAATAATCATATAAATACTCGCATTGTTAGTCGCTATATTACCAGCCTAACAAAATGACATTGAATCTATACCAAATAAATTTGTTTAGTACACCAATATTCACAAAATTTTCGTTATATAATTTCACAATCATCCAGTTTTATCATCTACTGGTTGTAGATACGCAGATATGATGAAATATTAGTTGATTTCCGCCATTTTCGAAGTTTTCGTAATTAATAACATATTTATGAACAGCTGTCTTCACAAGATACTCCAAACCAAGTGGACAAACACTATCAGCGACAACCTACTATGATAGAGAACAAACCAACTTAAAGCTGCTGAAGAAACTGGGAAAAATCGCTGGAGGTGGATAAGACACACAGTCGGAAAACTACTAAACCGCGTTATGAGGTAAGCTCTAACTTGGAATCTTCAAGGCTAAAGGAAAAGTAAAGAACCACTAAAAACACTGCTCTGGTAATTAGAGACAGACAAAAAATGAATGAATAGCACCAGGGAAGAACTGAGAAGAAGAGTCCAGGACAGGGTTGATTGGGGAGTGTTAATCAGCCGTCTATCTCCATGAGTGCTTAGCAGAAGAATGCAATCTATTGTCAACATAACATTGTATCTTAATAGTTAGAACTCTGTCAGTATTAAAGTTTATGCATGACAATAAATATTACAAACTTATCAGTCATGTTTATCTTAGATCACAACTATTTCAAAGAAATAAAACAAACACTACTTATTATCTACTGATTAAATTACTAACAAAATGTATTTGTATTTGCTTTAGGCATTTAAAAAAATCTATTAATTAATATATAGTAATCTGTTATGTACATATTACTGAAATGTAAAATGGATAAATTGCTGAAGGTTATAAATTGAATAAGGCTTTTTTTCTTTCTTTCTCAGAATATATCAGTAGTATAAGAAGGATACAGACGTTTTGTGAGTAGTTAATACTGTAGTATATTCATACATTAACAGATAATATTCTATGTTAGACAATAAAAAAAATAAAGTTTGTAATGTGTAAATTGCATTGTATTAAGCTAATAAAAAGGAAATTAGATACTATGCATAATCTGTTGAAATTTCATTGTAACATCAATATGAACTTGAAAAGATTGTAATTGGGTAGATTGTAGAAATTGATAACTTTTAAATTGGATATCATGAATTGGCTTGATTTAGATAACTATTGAAAACTAGGAAGCACAAGACAATGAGTTTGTTCTAGTATGAGACTTTTCGAGGGAAGCGCCTATCCATGACTTCAGTAAGGAATTGAACCTAGAATGTTCAAGCTTCACAACAAACGTTTAGCAAAAAGACCACTAAGCTGGTTGGGTTCTGATAACTGATAATTTTAACTCGACTTACTTACAGCAGATTTACGTCGATCAATCCATTGCTATCGGTGGATAATTATCTCATACTCGACAAGGTCGAACTCCCCTCCTCATCAAGTCTTCTCACTGGAACTTCAGGAATTACTTCTAGAAGTTAGTCATAGGTGAATTGATAATACTTATGATTGAGTTTTATTAGAGATTAGTAAAATTTAATTTGACATCACAAACTGGTCTCCGGTGGGGTCGTGTATGCCCACAACTGAAGATCTCCTACTAGAACGAAACGGTTGACCATTACTTTCCGGATTTCAAGGATTATCTATGTATATGCAAATTATCAAGTTTGAAATTAAGTCAACACTTTAAATTTAAATTTCCACAAAATACACTAACAGAATTGGCACGGTTACTCAGTTTTTTAACCTACACCAACAATTGTGTAAATTAAAACCATTAGATAAAGTAGGATAAGGCTTGTTTAATCTCAGGTTGTTGATACGGTGGATCCAGACATTAGATCACAAACTCTACGATCCGATATTCCATATGTATTTCACTAATTATTTTCAATGAATTCAATATAAATTAATAAGACTGTCAGTAATAAATGCTCTAGAGTAGATGTAATGTATAAGGCGAAAAACAGAAATGAACTCAAAATGGTTCATAATGACTTATAAAACTTCCGAATTGATTACATAGAAAAGTTGCACTCGAAGAGACAGAAGAACATATTGCACAGAAGTTAAAAAGTCTTTTAATCAAGAAATCAATATTCAACATTATCAGTTTGGCCTAACAAAACATATAGGACGATCTGTCTATTAAGCTAATGCTATCGATGGTGAATCGCCATGTATACAAGCTCACCTATCGGTTAACACAATAGATAGAAACAAAATTAGGTGTTCGAAGTTAGAAAGATTCATCTTGCGTTGCTCCGGTTCTTGAAATTGTCAACATCTCTGATAAATTTTGGCTGCATTTGGTATCATAACGGAGATAACGGTATATATTATGTGTCAGCACGCTGACCTTCCTTGATTAAGTGACGTGTTTAAAGATCTTATGTTTATGTATACTGAGGATATTGAGTTTCAAATTTGTAATGTCCATTAAAGTAAAGTTTATGAAGTTGCCGGTAGGAGTCCGTTGGTTTTAATCCTTGCGAACGTATTCATGGTCAACCTAAAACAAACAAAATTGAATTCGATTATTAATGAGACAGAAATGAACCTAGGGTATATTAGTGATGTATTTACTGCCTGTAACAATTACAGACATGCTTTTGATTTACAGGATCATTTCAACAAGCGCAGCCTGTTTTGTATGCACCTACAGGGTTGGTGAGAATAAAGTAATTCCTAACAAAGTTATACGGTACTAACTGGTCAATGGAAGTTGGATGAATTATCTCGATCAATCGACTCAAACATCATTCATGCGCACAACTGAGGCTCTAAGTGGACATGACGTTTGGTGCAACATGGTCGTTATCTACTTTTGTAACTTCCCAAATATTTTAAGTATAATTTGCTCCTTAAAAGCGATTGTCATATATCACATATTAAAGGAACTGGAAAGCCTTACTACAACAATTTGAATGGGCTAGACGACAAAGTCATTGAAGGTTGTGGGCTTACTGTGAATTCACCTAAATTAGGCAACTCAGTCACCCTGACCGAATCTAGTAAAGTTCGGTGACTGGTGAATGTTAGTCCAGAAATATGTTTCATATCATAGATATTAGTATTGA
Source organism: Schistosoma mekongi (assembly GCA_034768735.1). Classification (NCBI taxonomy): domain Eukaryota; kingdom Metazoa; phylum Platyhelminthes; class Trematoda; order Strigeidida; family Schistosomatidae; genus Schistosoma; species Schistosoma mekongi. The sequence continues at coordinate 4,835,800 of CM068305.1, forward strand.
ACGTAAAGTAAGCCACCTACCTCTAGCGTTTATTTACCAAAAATACACTTAAGGTCCGTTATAATTAGATTTCATTTGATTCTGCTCAATGGGCTATAAAAGAGCTTTGGTGCAAATACTGTTTAGTCGTGAACAGAAACTATTTCTAGATAAGAAGACTGGTAAAGAATTTTTCACAGCTAAAAATTTCCTGAAACATAATATTTACCCACAAAAGACCATCATCAAGTATGGAAAAATAAGAACTAAGTGAGTAGCACTTGAATTCAAAAATGATTAAATAGTTGCTAGGATTAACTTTAGCCTAAGTATAGTGTTGAAAAGAACGTTGCCAACTGTTAAATTAGTCTTTGTATATGAGACAAATTACTCATCAGGAGAGTTCCTTCTACATCTAATTATCTCAATCTGTGTGCTTATTAGTTTCAAGGCATTTACGGTGGAGGAATAAAAAGATGGGGTAGTGTCTGCATTTTTATGTACACACCACAATAACTAGGAATAAACGACTAGTAAAATTTCAATAGTTCTATTTTTATCATATAAGTGATAGTACCTATGAAATTGGCATATCAAAATCTTTCAGTATAATTATCACTCGTCGAATCCATCGCTATTAAAATACCGAGGACGTAATTATTTATTCATACAGATACGACGGTCAATTTAGCAATGTCGTGATGATTTCAATTTAAGTCCTTTAGTTATCTGCATCATATTTCATTCTGTTAGTTATTTATTCCATTTATTCATGCTTATATTGTTGGGATGAACTTGTATATTCCCGATGATTTGTTACAGACTGAAGCTGGTTAATCTCTGTTGCTATATGTCTATTACAAATCAAAGGGAGTTTAAAAGTTCATTATAATACCAACGACTCCCTTGCACAATTGTGACTGTCTGTACTTAGTAGTCTAGTGGTGAACGCGGTGGCCTTTGACATAAAACGAACTGAGTTCGAATCCCACTGTGAACATCAACACTGGGATGCTGGTACATCCAGCTGGTGAGTCGCAAATAGGACGAAAAGCGCATCCTGGATTCCACTTGCCAGTCACAATCCAGCTTAAGTAACGAATATTTATATTACTTTTGTTGAACATTAGTTTCTGTATCTTTATTGCATCCATTTCACACGATTTAAAAGTATTACCTTCTCATCAATGTTATTAATAGACTGAAACTGATCAGTCCCATTCATTGCCATATGTGCATTCTGAGAGGATTGGTTTGATACGGCAGTTGTCCATAAGTATTATTGAAATTGAGCTATGGTTGGTAAACGAAATCCAAGAAGAGCGTATCTTTCTATTCGGAACTCGTTTGATGAATGTTCCTGCTGGATTTCAGTGTCATGTTCATACCTGTACTGAAAATCCAGCCTATTCAATATTTAGCAGATACATTCAAATGACCAGTCAAAATTAAAAACAAATATTTATCATGGGTTCTACTTGGCAACTACAACCGAACTTTAGTTATATGCATTTTATAGCTGTCATTGTATAACTTTAACAACAATCTTCCTAACACCCAGAAATCCTTATCTCCGACCACCGATGGCAAGGATGTAGTTGAACAAACGTATCACGAGTTGACCGAATTAAAATATCAGCCGTTAGGAGCTAACTCAGTGATCTAATGATAAGGCGTTCTCCGCGGAACCAGATGGTCCTGGGTTCGTTCCCCGATGATATACTGAATGCACACTATTGAAGAGTCCCAAGCTAGAACGTAACAACTTTCTAGTGCTTCCAGGTAACTAATCGTTATCTAATTTAGACAAATTCGTGATATCATAATTCCCATTTTGTTAAACCATTGAATGTAACACACACAATTATAATATCTAACCTTTCATATCAAGTACTGTCTACATAAATGGTATGATTATGTAAATGTATTGTAATTGTCAAAACTATACTGTCTGACATTTTATTTTTCTTCAACTTAACGACAGAAAATACGAAAAAAAAGGAGTTAAACAAAAAATAAAGATGAATAGACTAACTAAAGTGAAATGAAAACAACTTTACAACTTCATTACTTCAATGATGAAAATAATCACGTCATTTAGTTTTACATTTTGTTATCATTGAATTGTCTTAATTAAGCATGAAGTCTAGACTAAATTATAAATTAAAACAAATTTAAAAATAATTATTCAATTAATGATTGTTTGTTTTAATTTATTTTATGTCTATTTTGATAATTTTGGAAAACAGCAGGACCTGGAAATATACTAGCTGAGGTACTCAAGTCAGATATCGATGTAACAGCTAAGATACTCTACTTTTTTTCAGGGAAATCTGGGAAAAAGAACAAGTGCCGGAAGACTAGAAAGAAGGATAACTTATTAAGATGCCAAAAATAAGAGATTTGAGTAAATGTGAGAACTACAAAGGAATCACACTACTTTCAGTACCAAGGAAAGTCATCAACAGAGTGTTGCTGAACATAATGAAAAATTCAGTAAATGCTAACCTTCAAAATTGACAGGCCTGGTTTCCGTAAGGATCGGTCGTGCAAGGACCAAATCGCAACACTACGGATCATCGTTGAACAATCAATTGATTGGAACTCGTCAATGTACATCAACTTCATTGATTATGAGAAGGCGTTTGATAGTGTAGACAGGAGAACACTATGGAAACTTCTTCAACACTACAGCGTACGAGGAAAACTAATCAAAAACATCCAGAACACTTACGACGGAACACTGTGCAAAGTCGTGCATAAGCGACAACTGACAGATACATTTTCCAGTAAGAACAGGAGTTAGGCAAGGCTGTCTACTCACGTTTTTCCTTTCCCTTCTAATCGTTGACTGGATCATGAAGACATCCACAGCTCAGGAGAAACACCGAATTCAATGGACAAGTAAGATGCGACACGATGATTTAGACTTCCCGGATAATCTAGCTCTCCTATCACATATACACCAACAAATGCAATTGGAGATAACCAACGTAGCAGCAACCTCAGTATCAGTAGGCCTGAACATACATAAGAGAAAGTGCTTGATCCTCAAATACAACACAGGGAGCACCAACCGAATTCAACTTGATGGAAAAACTCTGGAGGAAGTGGATACTTTCACGTACCTGGGAAGCATCATCGATGAACAAGGAGGGTCTGATGCAGATGTAAAGTCAAGGATTGGCAAAGCCAGGGCAGTATTCCTACAGTTGAAAAACATATGGGACTCAAAACAACTGCCAACTAACCTCACAATCAGACTCTTCAATTCAACTGTCAATACAGTTTTGCTGTATGGAACTGAAACTTGGAGGATTACTGCAAATATCATCAGATGGGTACAAATATTTATAAACGACTGTCTACGCAAGATACTGAATACCCACTGGCCGGAAACCATCACCAATAGTCTACTATGTGAGAGATCAAACCAACTTCCAGCCGAAGAGGAAATTAGGAAAAAACGTTGGAAATGGAAAGGACATACATTGCGGAAATCATCAGACTGCTTCATGAGACAAGCATTAACATAGAATCCTGTTTAGAAACGGAAAAAAAGGAAGGCCAAAGAACACACTGCGTTGAGAATTGGAAGCAGACATTGAAAGGATGAACAGCAACTGGAAACAATTGGAAAGGATTGCTGAGGACAGAGTTCAATGGAGAATCTTGGTGAGCGGCCTATGCTCCTCAGTGTGGAATAACGGGTGTAAGTAATTAAGTAAGTACTTTGATAATTGTAATAAGAAATTGTATTGAATTTGAATTAGTTCTATTGATATGTCTGTTTCTTTTCAATAGTTAAGGTGATTGTTGAATAGGAAAATTGCATTATATTAATTAATTTTAATTAACATAATCATTCATAAGTTATTTCATTCTAATTGTTATCACTAGGCGAGAAATTGAAATAACAGTATATTCAGTCTATTGCCTATGATAACGGCACTACTATTGTAGTTTTTTACTTGTTGAATATTCAGTTACTATGATATTTGTATTGCTTAAGTCGTAGGCTTTTTAAAGACTCATTATTGATTGTCATAGCTATTTTAGTTGTCGAGTTATTATAATCTTACTATGAACCTATTAGACTGTTTTCTGTACGAAACTCACCAACCCCCTTCCACAATTCGGTCTTTAGTGTAGTTTATATTTCCTATAACTGGTTGATCCTGAATGTGTTGTATAAAAGCATTTGCTTTTACTAAATAAACTACTTGGTACTGTCTCCTGTTTACTTTTGTATTGTTTTCACTTTAGTAAGCTGAATCACTTTGGCTCAGATCCAACCAATTAGCGCCTAGATAGTCAGATTGCACAAACTCTAGGAGCACACCCAATTAGTCCGTCGAAAAGAGAGTATACTAGTAAATTCACATAAAACTAATCATATGTGGCAAATTGTCCTTTAGCCAGAGGCATATTAATGAGGGGCTTTTGTAAGATATACGAAAATATGTAGCAGGATAAATCATTCTAATCGACCTTTACATAAACGTTTTAAGTATATCACTCAAAATATTACTTTTAAACTCGAGGTTAAAATATAATGCTTTCTTTGAAATAGTATGCCTCGTTTGTAAGTGTTATTTTTCCTTCATATTCTTATTGATAAAGCGTATAAGGTATCCATTTTCTGAAAAAACGGATCTCAGAAAGATTAGCTGTTAATCTATGTGTTTTAATAAACAAAATCCTGTGGTATCGTCAACATAGGAAGTCAATTAAGTTGCGTTTTCTTATTGTTTAAACCTAATTCAGCAAACTGTCTAGTTGTCCATTCCGGTTCTACTTCATTTGATTCTAAAACATTGAGATCATAGTAATTAGCAGGTTAAAACTTGATATGTTTTATTCAGAAAGATCGTATAATCAAACACTAAGTGCTTTTTAATACTCTGTTCTTATCTTATGTGAAGTCATGACTATCACTTGATAATTGTTGTAATTTTTCTTACAATTCTTATTTATCTTTCGTAAAACTATTTGAACTCGTTGCAGATTGCTTTAAGTACGATGTGGTGGAAAACCAGGGAAAACTTGACGGCTGTCTTGTCCCAGCATGGGGCTCTTTGGAAGTGCACACTCTCAATCCAGCCAGCAAAATCAAATCCAAAATCTCCACGCTTCAAACGCATAACACTCTGCACAACTTGGTCACCATCCCCTGCAGGAACTAAGAGTGTGCACAGTTGAAGATTTATATAGTAGGAAAAAACATCTGTCCAGTGTTCCCTGATTATTCATAGTACCCTACAAATATCAGCCAGTGCTGAATCCAATCAAGCGAATTTAAAACCAACCACCACAAAACCCACGCAATTCAAAAACACTATAATTACTCATAGTAGTGTCTTTCAAAAATCTCCAGTATTCACTGTAATTAAATCGGTCTTCAAAGTTTTTTTTTTCAGTGACAATCCACTCCATAATTCATGTTGTGATTCTAAACCGAATAAACATTTTCTTCATATGTAACTGATGAGGAAGTAAGAACTGTAAAGAGGTCATATTATCGTGTATATTTCATCGATACTGGCCTTCATCATGACTGAGATATTTAAAATTTGATAAAATTAAATTATGGTTCACCTATATTTAACAACAACCTAATGTAGCTTAACGTCTCAATGTAATGTACGTGATGCCGAGTCACAATGATTTGGGTCAAGTAACTATTGAAAACCAGGAAGTACTTTTCAATGTAACATCGGGAACCAACGTAAGTTAGAAAAATTAACTGTTTAATGTTATCTAAATAGTTTAACTGTTAAGTTTTCCTCAAAACTTACGTGCTTATATTAAAGTCTACAATTTCTCAAGATGGAAAATACACTACAAATCAATCAATAACATTGTAGTGTCGGTAACATGCATTACAACCAGTGAATATTCATCAGATGTCTAGTCCTAATATACTTAGTATTAACTGCTGATATCTCATAGGAAAATAGATTACCTCCATTTTCTCCTTAACTTAAACAAATATTGTATTTATAGCCTTGACTACATGATTTATATGTTGTTAGACAGGTATTACATGGGAGTTTCATGAATTTTCTTAAGATTCCTTCAATTATCACGAAGACGTTTAGCTGTGGGATAGCTACATTTGTAAACATTAACCAGTGTATACATAAGTGTGCATTATTTTTGTTTTCTAATGGCTACATGTATTGTCTGATATTAAAATGCTACTTAAAGCATTTAAATAAATATCATTACTTATACGTTATTTAGATTGCATACCTTCAGAATCATCGATGACTGATGATGAACTCGCAGTTACTTTACCTAATGGATCTTCTTTAGTTGTATGTAGAGACTTAAATTCATACTATTGTTGCTTTGCTTCATCTCTAGGTCACACGTTGTGTTACATCTGATGGTTTAGTTTTTGTCAATAGTGTAGGAATATATATGATGCACAAACGAGCTCCTTATCTCAATTCCTACCAATGTAGCATTCATGTTCAGTATCAAATATGAAGTTAACTTAGCAAAAGGCAATTTTGCATAAAGCTAAGAAAGTTAGATGGTTATAAAGGTTTTTACTTCCAACCGACGAAGAAATTAGGATAAGACACTGGAGGTGGATTGGACACGCATTGAGGAAACCATCAAACTGTGTCACAAGACAACCACTAACTTAGAATCCTAAAGGCAAAAGAAAAAGAGGAAGATCCAAGAACACAGTACGTCGGGAATTGGAGACAAGCATGAAGAGAATGGACAGCACTTGGGAAGAACTGGAAAGGGAAACCCAGGACAAAGTTGACTGGCAAATGCTGATCGGCGGCCTATGCTCCACATGGGGTAACAGGAATTGATTAATTGATTGAAGAAAGTTAAATACAGAAATTACATTCACGACTTTAGTAACATGCCACAATTAACTAACTAGGATTTATTTATTTAAAAAAATTCATTAAAAATCACAGTAGGTGTTATCACTTGTCATCGTAAGTTCTACTTTGATGTTTATTTCAGAAAAAAACGAATTTTATAAAATACGATAAGTTTATCTCTCTACATCTTGAAAGAATAAGAAGAGAAAAGAAAACACTACAAGGACAAGAATTATATTGAAGTTAGAGGACTAAATGGATTTATATAATGGAACATGGAATGTTTGAAGTCGATATTTACTAAAAAGAATGTTTCTTTTGTTTTTTCATCTACTAGTAATCAACCAAGAGATGATTTCATAGTCATACTATCTTCTTATCTGTAAATAATATCGTTGAATACAACTTGTACATTAAATGTACATCGAAATAATTGTTGCTATGTTCACTGATTTATCGTCATTAGTAAATATTACCGATTATTATTATTATTATTATTATTATTATTATAACGGATATATATTTGCACATTTGTGCAACTCTGTGGTGATGAATTCATCAAAAATTAAGATCTGATTAAAAATTTATGCTATTGGAAATAGCGGTTATTACATAATGTAATGACTTTTATTTCATATGAAATCTTCATTTGAATTCACATAGTTGAATTAAGGTGCTTATGTATAGTTAGATATTAAGTTTAGTTGTTAGTGTTTGTCACAGATCATTGTTGATTGAGTACTGTTAAAGAAAAAAAACACACTGCGTTGAGAATTGGGAGCAGATATTAAAACAATGAACAGCAACTGGAAACAGAGGGAAAGGATTGCTCAAGACAGAGTTCAATGGAGAATACTAGTGAGCCACCTATGATCCTATATGAGCGGTAACGGGAGTAAGCAAGTAAGTAAGAGTACTGCTAAAGGCCTGAAAGTACTTGGTAGTTTGCTTTGTTTTTAGTATACAACTTTGACCAAGTAGTGAGCACCTTCAATCCTATCACGGAATCGAACTCAGGACCTTAAGATCTTTCAGTGGACGTTTATTCATTTCCATCACTAGGCTATATACTAAAAAGCCTCATTAATACTAAGTATGCAATATTTAATAGAGCATCTAGTATAATTGTTATTGTCATTATTATTATTATTCTTGTCATATTATGAACAATAACAAAATTTGTAATCATTATGTAAAATAGAAATCACCAGTATCAAAACACATTAAATGACTTTGATAATTTGAAGTTAATAATATGAACTAGCCATTTAATTAATAATAGACATGTTGCTATATTGTAGACGTATATACTACAAAATACACTTAGCTTATGTTATATTCTTAACAGTACTAATACTACTACTACTACTACTATTACTACTTAAATTACTACTTATACCAGTACTAATATTACTACTAATACTATTATTAATCAAAATTATAATTTCAACAGGGAACATTGTATTCTATTGAAAATAAACAAAAAGAAGTAGCACATATTTAAACGTGACAAACATAGTGTTATGTTTAAAAGCAAAGAACATATACTATAATATTTTGTATATAACATAAATTTTCTCATACTACTTCAATATAGAATAACTGTAGAATTGAAGAAAGAAAACAAAATTATTATTTAACTATAATAGTATGATTAGTCAAGTATTCATTGTAGGACTTGAACGTCGTAAGTTTGATTCTTTAATATAGTCGAGTAATTTTTATTGTTGATGAATCATATACTAAGATGAAACAGTTGTTAGAAATAAGATTTAATTGTGATGAATACAAAAATCTAATTAATATTTAATATGATTAACATTAGTGATAATATTGGAAGTAAGAAGATTTCACATGAAGTGATTTCAGTAGAATGAAGTTAACTTAAAATTTGTTTAGATAAATAACTATAATATCTTTTATGTTGTGTATAATTAGATTGATCTTTAATTAACTGATCTATTATTCTTCTAGGACTTAGTGAAAGAAAAAATAATAACTTTGTTATGACTAATGTACACGAAAATTAACAGTTGACCTTTATCCTATCCTAATACAATCGGCCTGTTACAACCTAACCTGAATGGAATAGATTAAGAACACAAGATCTTGATTCACTAGCCTAAAGACATTTTTTGGAATATCACAAACACTCATCGTATATAAGCATAGTTAGACTACATAATGGATCAATCAGAATATTAACTATCAATACACAACGATAACATTTAGAACAAGAAAAAGGAGTAAATGGTCCACTAATAAACAGTTCTAATTTATTCATGAATAATGCGATAACAACAATTTATAGTTTAAACAAAAGCTGGAAACTACGACATTACAATAATAATAATAATAATAATAATAATAATAATAATAATAATAATGAAGTACTAAATAGTCATGTAAACGGTGTATTCAAATATAACCATCGTAAAATGGCTTTTAACATATTCACCTCTTAGATTAATTGTCCTCCCTACAAGATGATCAATGAAAATTAGATAGTTCTGGATTATGATATCTTCTAATTACAAAGTTACTCATTGATGTCATTGGAACTTGAATCTAATGAAATTCATGCATCGGAGTAATCGCCTAACTTTTGTATTACCAATCAACTTTTTATATTTATAACTTCAATAAACTAAAGAAACCTACTGATTCATTAATGAAAGAATATAAAATATTCAGTGAAGAAAATTTACTTTTCAATAATGTCATTTACCTTAGCTATTCATTCGTATTTATAAAAAAAATTAACACAACATGAGTATTATATCAAGAAAGCAAGTTATCAAAGTCATGTTGAACAATACAACGTTGAATTAATGAGATATTTAGTTGCGGTTTCTAGTGACCTCAGTTCTTAAGTAGCACTTGGCGTCTATCTTATACCTTAAATAAAAAGCACCCGTACAGCTCAATAAATACCGTCAAGCAACGCTTAAGTACAAGGTTCCACGCGTTATATAAAAGGCAAAAAATTACTTGATACGAGATAATTTATTAAAATCGGACAAACCAAACAAACTGAAAGTGTGGGAAAGTTAAGGTTCTCTGATCAATTATACTGTAACATGCCTGCCAAGATAAGATTGCACAATAAATGAAATATTATGTCCAAAGTTATCAGTGGCGGCTATAGTCAATTAAGAAGGAATTAAAAGGCTTCAAGTACCAATTATGAATAATGTAATAGCTCTGTAAGTTGAGAGACAGAAGTAGATTATTTAAAGGTTTGGATAACTCTTTAAAGTTTCGTTGCGAGACAAAATTGTAATACTGTAAATGAATGGTCTACTTATGCCTAAGAGGTTCAATAACCTGCTACACATGGCATTCTGAAAATTTCAGGAGTCTCAGTGAAAAGACTTGGCCAATGCATTTCAACCATGATATTCATAGAGTAGTTGCCCACCGATAGTAATATATGAGGTCGTACAAATATATCACGAATTGATTGTAGTAAAAATATCAACTTTTATATTCTGGCCAGCTCAGTGATATATAGGCGATCACCATGAAACCTGAAGATCATGGAACTGATTCACTAGTAGAGTTGTGGATATCTGCTACTAGTGAATCACATACAAAGATGAAGAAAGTTTTCAATGCTTCCTGGTTTTCACTGGTTGCCTAGCTCAAACTAATTCGTTATCCAAATTTAAAAAAACAATATATATTTATCAAAATATCAGTGAAATGAATATGCAATACGTTTTCTTATAAATACTGTATATAAGTAGTTTGCTTTGAGATTTTTCCATAAGTTAAAGTGTGCAGTTAATATTCTGCCTAAATAAATCAATTTACCTTATCTGAATGATTATGAATAAGTCTAATGTTAATGAACAAACTTCTAGACGTTCGAAGAATAAAATGTATTTGATATTGACAAACATTCTCATTTGCAAATGAATACAAAAACCAAGGAATATCTACAGATATGATGAATTCTTTGAGTTGGATTGTTGCTGGCAAGCGAAATTTAGGACGAGAGTTTCATCCTAAATGGGACTCATCAGCTAGATATACTTGTATCCTAGTGTTGATGTTAACACCGGGACTCATGTCAAACAATACATTGATGAATGAAGAGTTATTGAAAGTCGTGAATATTTTTCTACAACACCAATAACTACCTGAAATTTGACAATCGACTATATTTTCAATTGATATCCTATAGTTTTAGGGTAACGTAGAGTTCACCCAAAAGTTTTCATCTGTTTGATTTTATGAAATCGGACTTCAATTTGTTTTGTACATTTGAACTAAATAAAAATAATTTAGTTGTTAAACTAGTTGAAAGTATTCTACATTTCATGTAGTAAATTAACATAGAGCACTGATTTGAAACCAGAAAGCACTAGACAGCTGTTTTATCTTAGTGTGTAAATACTCAACAATAACTAGTAACATCTGTTACAATTGAGTGAATCGAAGAGTTTCTTAGCTATTGTATGGTTTATTTCTGAATTGCATGCAATAAAACGTGCGATGATTCGTCCAAATTTGAACCAACAGTTTGGGTAAAATCGGTCTCCAAATGCATAAGAAACATCAGAAGTAAATTATATCTGTTAAATATCCAACGATTGAATCAATGTCTGTTACTCTTCGTGGAGCATTGGCAGCCGACCACGATTCTCTAGCCAACTCTGTCCTCAAATCTCATTTTTAGTTCTTCTCAAACGCTACTCATTCCTTCAATGTTTGCCTTAGATTCCCAAAACAATGTGTTATTAGGTCTTCCACTTTCCTTTTAGCCTTCAGGATTCCAAGTTAGTGCTTCTCTTGTGACGGTTTGCTGGCTTCCTCAATGTATGTTCTATCTACCACCAGTGTCTTTCCTTAATTTCTTCCTCAGCCGGATTTTGGTTGGTTTGTTCTTTGCCACACAATGTTGTTGCTGATAGTATCTGGCCAACGGATCGGAAGTTTCTTACACAGATAGCTGTTTATAAATGCTTTTATCCTTTAAGGAATGTTTTTGATGTTATCTGCGCTAGTTCTAGCTCCATACAATAGAAGTGTCATGACGTTTGATTTGAAAATCGTGATTTTGAAGTAGACCGACTTTGAGTTCCAGATGTTTTTCAGTTGTTGAAATGCTGCCCTTGCCTTGTCAATCCATGATTTCATATCTGCATTAGATCCTCCTTGTTTATCAATTATGCTGCCCAGGTATGTAAAGGTTTCCACATCTTTCAGGGTTTCTCCATCAAGTGTAATTGGGTTTGTGCTAAAATTTGTCAAACGTAAAAACACAACATTTGATAAATCTTCGAGACTGAAAAATAAATTGATAAATTTCAACGTTTCACCCAGCAACCGGTTCGATCTTCTTCAAGGCAAAGTAATCAGAATAACAATTATCAAAGATGTAAGGTAAAATGAAGTAGGCACTAGTTCACTAATATGCTGATTAATAATTATTTGTATGCCGTAAAATTATAAGTTAAATAATATGTGATCAAAAGGAACCATGTTTGTACATGTCCGTTTATTGAGTACTTTATATTTACCTTTCAACGTGATGACGAAATTAAGCCTTAATCTACGAATAGTGACAGCAGAACTGATTTCACGTATAATTATCAACACACATATACGTAGATCAAACATACTGAAGATATCTGAGTGTCATTAATCAAATAGAGTGAAACATTGTTAAATAAACTGAAATAAAAATATCTGGCTAAACAAATTGACATCTGTTGTCATTGACATCTTTGTTGATGAAATATTTGACCGACTAGTTGTATAGACTATCATTTTAATTCTGTTATCAACAGTTGCCACTGCTCGGCTAGTTGTGATCTAGTGATTCTGTTGACATTATGTTAATTAGTTAATATGTAAAATGCTTCAGCTGTTAACCTATATTTGCAAGCATCAATAAACCTATTTGGAGGATTCTGATGCTGCTGAAGTCAATCCGATGTTATATCTTTAATGAATAAAATGCTATTCCTGACCTATTTTCGAGTTTCTTCAGATTTTATCAGGAATTAAGAATATGTCTCAATCATTGTTTATGCTCCTTAACTCTTACGTTCAACTGTCTGAAAATTCCCCTCTCCCCATAACATAATAATCATTACAAGTGATTTTGAAAATACAATTTTGTTGATCATCATTGATTTATCTTTGTAATTTGGAACCACTTAAGATAAATTCTATTAATGTTAGATTCCTACCTACTGCAACTACTACACTTTTGAAAGGATCTACCTATGCTAGAAACTCTTTCTGCTATTTCATAGTAGCTAATAATATTTGATCATGATTTTCAACCTTCAATAAATAATAGAAACCTACAGTAAATGAGTTGTTTTCGTGAAATCAGGCATTAGGTTTAATTGTTTATACTCATTTCAGATATCAGTTGAGTACCATTGAAAGTCTGGGAACTCTGGAAAGCTGTTTCGCTTTGAGCTCGATTCCCTGGAGGCGTCAAGAGTACATACCACCGAGGAATTTCACAAGATTATAAAGCTTTCTAGTGTTTCACGATTTTCAATACCACTCACATAACATAAATATATGACAAACGCTAACAACCAAACATCAAATCCTACCATGTACTGAGTTGATTGGTGAGAATATTGAGTAGAAACCTGCTAGTTACATTTTGCATTAGTTTGATAATCTTTTGAATGTATCTAGTACTCACTTAGGGCGGGTTTCACATTTCTCCTATTTACATATTCAAAGCTTCTGACTAAAAAACATAATACAACGCATACAAGTTTACAAAAGAATGATAAGATTGTTATAATACAATCAGACATCGGCTCCAGGGTTACTATAAATGAACTGAAAAGATTATGTCCATAAAAAACTCTAAATTTTAAATGATGAACTAAGATTTTAGGTCAACACATTCAACAAAGATTCCATCATGACAACTAAGACCATAATTGATAAACACTTAAAAGAACTTCTAAACATCAAGGTCCGACTTATAACGGCGTCAAAGAAAAAAACGAATCATGTTTGTCCTTTATGTGTGGTCTTTCTAAAGTCACTAAACCAAACATTCTCCTACAATTTATATTATCAAAGAGAAATTTACAGCATCAGCGCTTACCTAGAAGGTTAGTTAATTTATTGGGACTAGTATGCAGAAAATGCATGCCTTAAATGAAGCATTTCAATTCTCCAAAAAATTGAATTATGTAGATACTTAAGTTAAATTTATGGTATCATTTGCTGCTTTCTGTTTACTTTACCAAGAAATTATCAGTGTAAGTTGTGGAAAGTTTGATTTAGCTCCTTCATCTCAAAATGAATTGGGAAAATTACGACTAGTGTCTACAAAATAAATTTCATTTCATTAATTAATTATGTAGACCAATTGATTAAGTAGTTAATAGGTCTCGAATTGATTCAAATTCGATTAACATCGTTATAGGCTACTTGGAACAGACGACCTGGGATGTGCAACATACTACCGAGGATACATGGATGGTACATTCGTCGTTTGTAATAATATGAATACTGTGTCTAATTTTGAGTTACGACTCACAACCGGAATCCGAGACGCGAGTCAAGTCCTGTTTAGGACACGTCAGCTGAATAAGTATTCATCCGTGTGTTGATGTTCACATCAGGAATTAAACTTAGTTCATCTTACGCCAAACACTACCAAGTTCACTATCAGGTTACTGAGTCCAGACAGTCACAATTGTGCAACAGGCGTGTATATGTAATTAGAATGCATTTGTATCTTCACGTTGATATACAATCGGCAGCATTTGATCAGTCTCTATTTCTATATGTGCATACTAAGCGGATTTCCTCGATACAGCGATGGTTCACAAGTATTGTTTAAAATGAATTGTAGCTAGAGAGTAGAATTCAGGACAAGAGTCAAATCCTATTTGGAACTCGTCAGCTGAATATATCAACTTAACAACATATATGTTAATATCAAATTTACGATGGAATATGAACACAAAAATCAATTCAGCTACCTAGGTCTAATCGTAAAACAAATAGGGAATGGTACGAGTGAGAAAAGTATATTCCAAAAAGACATATGAATAAGCCAATATATATAACATAAATGATGCTACCGTGTTAGTTACAAACGACGTTGGGTGGAAACTATATTTAAGAGATATAAGAAGTTGTCTTCATTTGATGAAATATGAGATGAGTTTGCATGTATTGATAAATGTTTTATAGAGAACAAATGTTCGAGAAAATTTATTATGCAGTAGGGTAAAGGATTCACAAAAGTTCTGAAATATCCACCAGTGGAGAGAAAACTTATTGACATCCATTTTCCATTCAATAGAGTTCAGATTTCAGAAAGGTTGGATTAATACAATATTCAATAGAGACTTCCATGAAGCTCAGTAGTTTTTAGTTGATAATGCAAAACGTTCTTTAAACCAGTTAAAAGTAAGTCGGTGTCCTTCTAACTTCACCTCTGATTGCATTTATCATTTAACATGCACTTATAGTACCAAGTAAATAGATAAGACTAAGATGAGGATATCTACTACATTTTCTGAACATATTCCTTGAAAAATCACAATCACCAATAAAATAACCAGACAGTTGATCAGCAGTTACAAAGACCGTGCAAAGTAATCAACAAGCAAAGAACAGCATTTTTACTCTGCTTCTCAAAAGCTACTACCAACAAACGCTTTCAACTTGATCTATGTTTACGTATAGAAAGTGTGGTGAACCTTTAATTGTCAAGAAATAAGTATTTATGTTAGTGAAACATATGGATAACATAACTTCTTTATTTCATTTTATTGACATTTAATGATGACGTCAGTTCTAATTTCTATCAATCTGATTACAAAATCTCCCATTTGTTAGTTTCTATTACTTTTTATATCTTATTTATTTTTTATTACGTCATACAATGTGTATTTGAATACATTTCGGACATTCAAGTTTTACTATTTTAGTTATTCGTATTCTTTATAGATAGATTTCGGATGAATACCAATTCAGGTCAAGAAGCACTAAACAACTGTTTCTTACTAGTATGGAACAACTCCAAAGAATCGAACTCACTGTCTCAACATATCGTGGGGAATGTTCGACCATCTTCACCACCGGCCCAACATCCATTGTCATAATTCTTACTTTCATCAGTTTATGGTATGAAGTAGTAATCAATGAATGCTATCGGTGCTAAATGGTGCACTTCCGATATGAATGAACTTTACCAGTAACAACTACCAACTAGAACTTTTTCACCTAATATATGATGTTCTTTTCCTAATTTCAGGATCTTTTGCTAAAATTTGACTGACAGTAACCGTAATCAATAAAAAATATATAGAATTGTATATATCTTCACACTGATGTCCTTATGGCTTGAAATTGATCGATTTCTGTTACTTCCATATGCGCATCCCTATAGGATTTTCTGTATCCAATAGCAGTATGACTGAAGTTGGATTTTGACTAATAAGTGAAATCTTTGGATGCGTGTTTGTCCCTATTTGAGACTAGTCAACTAGATATACATACCATATCCTAGTGTTGATATTCACACTAAGAGTTCTATCAAAAGTCACTACAGTCATCAGTAATCTACTGAATCCAGACTTGTACATTCAGCTAAATTTCATAAACCTCAGGTTTTAGTATTATTATCTTCATTTAATGATAATTGTTGATCTTATTTCCTACGCAGTCATTTAAGTAATTTACAATCTTTCTTAGATTTATTCATAATCTAAATACGTACTTTATCATTGTCACTAGACTAGAATAATCACAAGATAATTTGTCTTCATTTTCGACAAAATGAAGATGATTTGATAAGTTCTTTACCTCTTCTTTTTCTTCTTCTCCTTCTTCATGTATTTATCAGATATTTATAACCTGATTACAGTTATAGTTCAATATTATATTCAAGCTACTTTTTTTCTATTATGGCAAAATAGGTAAATGACTTTCCAGAATTCAATAAATGATATTCTATTAGAAATCACCTGTTACCAGGTAGTTTTATAAAGTGATATATTTTTGTATCCAAAAAAACATTATTCATATGAAACACCCTTATCATAATATTACTATACTACTAATACTATTATTACTGCTAGTATAAATATGAATATTACTATCACTACTGATACTGTTAGCGCTGTTATTGTTGTTAACACTTTGCCTGACCCTGGTTGAACATATGAATAGGAAAAGGAAATGTACATTTTTTTTTCGAATCGAATAATCTAGGTGAACAGAATATAGGTAGATGACACCTTCCAATGTAAATGGCAATTTAATTTATATACTAATAAATTCATATAGGCATAAAAACATACAAACATAGAATTGTATTAACTATTTGTTATTGTAATTGAGTATTGTAGTGATTAATGAATTTGAAGTGTAAAGCTACTTTGTCCTAGTATGATAATTAGTAAGAATCTGTGATGGTAATAAGAAATCAAGTCCAGAACCATCAGATGTCATGGCTAAAACTTAAGTCTTAAACTGATAAGCTAATACCTAACGATTAGTATTTCTGTCTTCAATATTGTTATATTGAAATTTATGTATCAACATTTGGACAAGCAAATAAACAAGCAGCTTTTCATATTATACATATGTGAATATAATCGATGTTGTGCTAAACTGAACTATCTCTGAAATTCTTAATACATTAACAGATTTTTATGATATAATAATACAAATTTAATAAAGTTTGGATCTTTGAATATCACGAATTGACCTGAATCAGACAACCATTGATCACCTGGAAGCACTGTACAGCTGTTTCGTCTTAGTATGGGACTCCTCAGCATTGCGCATCTACGACCCCATCGGAGACCGAACCCAGGACCCTGTGGCTCATTGGTGAACGCTTTACCATTGGACCACTGAGTCGGCAGCTAACTATCCCTGCAAACCCCCTAATTGCAATTAATATCAGCTCACTAGTGACTAGCTCATTGAGGTCATTCCTGGAGTTCTGGTGTAAAGACGTGACCGGTAGAGTTCGAATGTGTCGGGTGTGAGGCAGTAACTCACTGATGGCATAGAGGAGGTCGCTCAACGTATCAAGAATTAGCTGAATTGGAAATATCAAGCTTTAGGAGCCGACTCAGTGGTCCAATGCTAAACCGTCCGCTAAGGAACCACAGGGTCCTGGGTTCGATCCCCAACTGGGTAGCGGATGCGCACTGCTGAGAAGTCCCATACTAGGACGAAACAGCTGTACAGTGCTTCCAGGTGATCAATGGTTGTCTGATTCAGATCAATTAGTGATATCGAAATTGGCAGTTAACTATCTCTACAAACTCCTAATTGTAAAGTTTGGATCCTCTGAAACAAGAGATTACGCGGTTAGGTTAAAAATATGCAATTTTCAAATAATGTTGTCTACTTGTTTTATACTAAAATTGAAATTAGGTTACCTATCTACATCATGCATATCATGTTAGCTGTTCTTCAAAACAAATTCATATTGGTTAATGTTTAATAGATTTACACTTTTGTACACGAAAATAGTCTAAACTCCATGAAGTCATGGTGTAATTAATAAAGTTAAACTATATTATCGAACTAGATCAAATGAACAATATAGCTAAAGATGACTGAGTTCGTTACAATTTGATATTGGCTGGGTATAATTGAAAACCCGGAAACACTGAGCATCTGTTAAATTCTATGGGATACCTCAAAAGTGCATACCCTAAATTCTACCAAAGGCGTTTCAGGTTAATGAACACAACCATCTACACCACTGGTTCGCCAACGAATCGTAGGATTCGCACTTCTATCACTTTGTGATATAGTGCGACTATCATCAATTATCATCGATTGTCGTTTTCAATCGTACATCATGTTTACAGATACTAATTAACAAAATTCAGGATTCCAACCTATATGATGTAATAAGTAATTTTTACATTAAAATAAGTTTGATAGTGTAGATGATAACAAGATGAATTTGTCTACAACTGAATACATTCAAGAAGAAAAAAAACGCCTATTCAGCCGAGCTTACATCTAGTCAGCTAATTATGTAACCTTAAATATTTTAGAATAAATATTGCAAAATCTAGCATGACAACACAATTACGTATTTGAGTTAGTTGGGGATAGATAGGTGTAAGATAATTACAGTAAATTGATGTTCATACAAAGATACAAATAAACCTAATTAATGAAATACTGAAACACATCATATTACATGTATGTATATCATATTTCGAAAACTACCATACTAACATGGTGATAGTAACATAAAAACAAAGAACTGAAAACGAGTAACTGTATAGTGAATAACCACCAATGATGAGTAGTTGAGATAAAATGAATGGATTGAGTTCAGTTAATTATTGTTGAGACAGAAGAGAGTCAAATAAATGTCGCAATAATGGCATTAAAAGAGGTGTATGAAAATATTTTATGTAGAGATTTAATTTACCTAGGAACAAGAAGTTGAAAACTGTTCATTTTGGATGTATAAATGACGTAAATGATATCTAATGGCTAGAGATTTAGTGAACTTGACTGTTTATTTACAGCTTTAAAGTGTTTCCAGATATTAACCCAGCATTCTGTATCCCAGAGATCTCTGAAGATTGCACTATTTAGTATCTTCCTTCCTTTTGAATCTAGGCATTTTATATACATTTTCAACGAATCTAAGATAAGCCTTCCTTCTATTTAAGCAATATGGCTGCTTTGTCAAGTAAATTTTTATATACGGTAGTAATATGAAAGGAGGCTAACCTATTCTTGATTGAGACAGTGGGCATATATATAATAAACAATTTGGTTGGAAGCTAAATTTTGCTTATTGTAAGCTTAAGTCTTCTATTGTTAGTTCGTTCCAAGTCACCACCTTTATGCTTATAACCCAGTCAGTCATTAAAAAGCATAATTTGTGTAGGCAAAAGCGAATAGTTATCAACCACTCCCAGTGTTTACAACGTAATCCTTACATCTAATATTTTCATACACTTCTTTTAATGCCATTATTGCGACATTTATTTGACTCTCTTCTGTCTCAACAATAACTAAATGAATTCAATTCATTCATTTTATTTCAACTAACCATCATTGGTGGTTATCCATTATACTCGTTTTCAGTTCTTTGTCCTTATGTTACTATCACCATGTTGGTATGGTAGTCCTCGAAATATGATATTCATACGTGTAATGTGATGGATGCGTTATTGTATATTATTAATAAGGTTTAGTCGTATCTTTGTATGAACTTCAATTTACTGTAATTATGTTAAACTTATCTATCCCCAACTAATTTCTTTCCATAAGTATATTCAAATGCTATATGATAATAATATAAGCATAAGATATAAGAGATATCATTATACTACTACTATTTATCTTGATATAAGTAACTATCTCATCTAGATTTTAATTTATGCATCTATTTAATATGATTTATATTTGCTCTGTTATGATAATAAATATGCAATTTAGATTTTAAAATATAATTATCTATGACTTTTTAAAATACAACTACTTGTTTAATTGTGATTGCAAGTCTTTTTCAGTAGTATCGAATTCATAAATAATTTGTTTAGTTCAAAATTACATTATTGCATGCCTATTACTACCTTCAATAGCACTAACAATAATAATTATTTATTACTAATAAGAAAATAAATAATTATAACCAGATTTGGTTATTAGTAGTGTTTCATGTCTACTACAAGGTTATGATTATTGTATAGCAAACTTGCCTGTATAGGTATTCGATGTTGAGACTATAAGAGGATCTTATATCAAAATAGTCACTACAAGAGCTTTCAGTGACCAAAACTTAATCTATACTATCGCTTATCTGACATAAGGCTAACTGTTGAGTCACAGAATCTGAGTCAGTCCAAACTCATTGACTATCCACTTATGAATGATGGCGTAATAGAAAATATAAGAAATATAACTTTGTTATTTTCATTATGACAACAGATACATCTTGCTAGTATACGTAAGTTTTGTTACTGATACCTTATAATCACTTAAACATCAAACATATAGACTGTTCAAGTTCCAATCACCCAGATTAAAAACTGAATTACAGCGTGGTTAATGGAACTCAGTCAGTACTGATATTGCTAGTTATAATATTGGATAATTCCTTACAGAATATTATCACTTGTTTTCTACTCAAGCAAAATCACTTCGTATAATGTGATCGTTTAATGTGTAACAAGTTATTTTATGTTATCAGCACTAGCTTAACTTTCCAGGTAACATCAACAAAACATGACGTATCACTATAAGTTTAGGTTGTTATGTAAACAAATTGGACTGAGATAACTAAATATCATGAGGTTATAATACATAATAATGCAATGTGATATCAAAGTATGCAAACGGTAGTGTGTATTAAACAATAGTATGCATTCACTTGAGACGCTTTGTAGAGATTGGTATTAAGTACATTTGATTAAATTCCTCACAAGTTGATATTAGCAGGGCTTCATTGAAAACAAGTATCACTAGGCAACCCTTTCAGTCTAGTGTGATGCTCTTTAGCAGCAGTACGCACCCTAGATCACGCCATATTGACTTCCGGTTGGGGAACGCCTAAGTCTCTGCACCAATGAGCTGGTCGGCATCCATTTGTAAAATTGTGATATAGCTCGACGATCCTCGAATGTCATTAGTGATAATTGTTTCACTTATTTAAAGTCTAGACTTCACCAGTCACGACTTCTCACTAGAGATAAGGCAATATCCTGAAGTTGGTCATTAATAGGCTGATCAATCCAAATGAATCGAGATAACTATTTTTGGGAAGATTGGTATTAAGTTTAGTTGATTGAACTCATCACAGATTGATGTTAAAAAAGTGTTATTAAAAACCTGGGAGTACTGTTTATACATCACAAACTGACGGAAGTGGGAATTCTACCACTGAATGCTAGCCAGACCCACTGGTACAAAGGGTTAACCATTTACTAACATGGAGCCCTTCGGAAGGAGTCTAAAGTGTTCACTGACGAAGATTTCCATACCAGAACGAAACAGCTGGACATTGCTTCCTGGTTTTGAATGATACTTTGCCAACATCAATCTGTGACGAATTTAGTCAACTAAACCTGATAGTATGAATTCATTAAGATGAAGTATTTAAACATTACAGAATATAAAGAGCACATAAATAATCTACACAGAATGTACTATTTCAGAAAGAGATATGACAACTGTTGAAGATACGGTTTACTTAAATGTAGTGAAATGTTAATCAATGAGCGTGGCGAGTATGAAGATGAAAATGTCTAGGGAAATGTTTCGAACATGATTTCAGGAAGTCAATTTTTTATACAGTTTGACTTAGAATATAAATCTGTGATAAAGTCTGATGATAATCTTATATTCAAGGATACTGAACGAGGAAGAGATGAAGAGATCAGTAGCAAATCGGACTGTATGGTTGGAGGATTGTCTATTAAAAATCAGGATAAATGCACCATGATATGAGAATAATCAAACTGCCTTTGGTACATGTACCATCGTTTACGAACACTGGACAAAGTACAAGTCTAAACAGAAAAAATGTAGGACTAAATGAACAAAAGTAGAGTTAATATATATGATATAAGTCAGCAGTGTAATATTAGGAAATTGCCAATCACTATACGGATACGTCTTTCCCGCGACAACTAGACCCCAAAGCCGGAATAAAGAAAGCAACTATTTATGAGCCAAATAAACAGTTTCCAATCCAATCCGATTCGGTCGTATTGTATTTTAATCATGCCTTTATATATACACAAAATCAGACCACACAACAAACAACTTAGGGATTTTACACTAATACGAAACAGAAGAGTTTGTGGCAGTGAATGGGGGGAGGTAACTTGTACACAACTAATTAACTGTAGTCCATAATAAGAAACAATATAATAACAGCAAATATACTAAACGGGAGGATAGGGTAAGAGGAAAATAACAATAATAGAAATGTAATGTTTACTTTACTCACGTCCATAATTAATGAATTAGTCCTCTAAAACACAGTTCTGGAAGTTTTTCACCTTTCTTTAGTAGTCTGACATAATAGTTTAGTGCATATGTTACTCTTTTTTATAAGATATCTCAAATGTCATTAATATTTCAGTAGACAGTGTAGCAGTCTGAGTGTGCATCTATTAAATAGTCAATATCAAAGTATTACAAAGTTAGATACGTACAAGTAATCAACATCGCTATCATTTGATTTAGTGCTTCAGATATAACAATAACCTCCCAATTAATGCCGCATAATTATTAACCGTAATTCATATTTACTACACTTCTGTGCTCGAATCCAGTACATCAAATTACTAGTCATTTATACTTTAATACCTTGATATATTAAAAAATACAAACAGTATTTAGAAACTATACTTAACGACAAATCTTCATCTACGGATACAATACAAATTTTCTTCTTCTTTTACATTCAGTTCAAAATGACCACCTAAAGTAGGCAAATAATTCAGACAACATTAAATCATATCCTATACGTCATTACTGTAAGAATATAAGCAATCAAATATAAATGTCACAATTACAATATTCTACAAGAATTAAGAAAAAAAGAGAAAAGAAAAGAAAAAAACGAGTAGAAAACGAGAAAAAAAGCGAAAAAACGTGATGAATTCCAATAAGTGAACGTTTTTCAATTTCTTCATTCTGATATAGAAATACAATATTAAGTTTTGTCTTTTTTTTTTTCTTCTTTTAATATAAGAAGAAAAAAAAGACGTAGTAAAATGTTAAACAGTAAATGTCTATAAGATAATAAACAAATTTTACATAATTATGTCTTATAACTAGAAAATAATATTGACAACGTAATGCACACAGCAACAACAACAATAAGAACATCAGTAAGAAAGAACTTGGAAGTTTGTGTAAAATTTAACTTATTCAAAAGTATATTGATAATGTATCCAGATTACTACGACATTTTATGAGATACGATTCTTGTAATTTATGTAGGACAGTTATATTTTTAAATTATAAAGTGAAATTTCGATCATGATTAATTGAAATGTATCAAGATGACCGATTTTACGTTAATTGGATTAACTGGAGTTAAGTTACCAAACAGAGTAATGTTTTCATGAGTGACTTTAAGGGGAATATGATGTATGTATTACATCATGGTATAATTACATTTAGCATGAGTAGAGTTATGCTTATCTGTAGTTCAAAATTGTATTGATCTAGGAGTCATTATCAATGACATATTGAGTGATATCATCTATCGAACTCTTCAGTATGTACATGGAGCCTATTGGCATACTAATGCAAAGATATTCTTAACTTTGTATAGTGTGTTTATACGACCAATACTTGAATACTGTATGGAAGCTGTAAGCCTCTGACTGAAAGAAGAAACTGCGTTATCAGGAAAGGTTAATTCATAAAGTCTCGAGTCATCCGTACGATGATAGACAAATAAACTAAACTTACTCCTTCCGTCATATAGACGAATTAGAGAGAACTTAATAACAGTCTTCAAAATACTTGACAATGAATTTAATATTGAAATGCTCTTCTTCATCTTGCCTTCCTGAATAAAAAAATTACAGGAACACTTTTAAAATATTCATAAGCCTAGAACCAATTATCCGCTAGCCGACTAATAACTCTCCCATAGAATAATCAATCAGCAACTCTCTATTTCTAACCGTGTTTGTAACTCCATCTATCGATACATTCAGAACGAAGTTGAATCAATTGCGACATTTTCATCTTAAAGTCTAATACAGAAAATTCAGTTTTCTGTCGTAATTAATTTTAAACTAATCTGCAAAAAATGTATAATAAATGCATTATGTATGCGTACACAACAGAAATAACAGATTATTGTAACGTTAGACTGATTGTTATAAGAAACTAATTTCTTAAATCTGATCATAAAGTTAAATTGTAATAAGCTGCTGGTATATAGGATGGAAGTTTTGTACAATTTAGGACTCGTCAACTACTCATTTATGTCATATTTCAGTGTTAATGTTTACGTCGTGATTCGAACTCAATGCATTCATTTCAAAAGGCAACACATTCAATGATAAATTACTAAGTAGGTCAGATATGTAGCTCAGAAGGAGGATTTTAACTGTATTGTGTCCTTCCAAATGCAAGGTTTAATTAAAAAGCATTAATCGTTATTTCGGATGACTTTATTTGAGCAAACTTTTGATAAAAGTAGTTTATAAAATTTTCTTCACAAGTGATTTTCAGCTGGTTCCATCGACCTTAAATTTGATTGGTTGTTATTGTTGACATTTGTTCTGTTCACAAACGTTTCATTATACTATACGTAAAAGACATGCCTTAAATAATAACCAAATTATTGAAACCGTTAAGAATAAACATGACGAACAAACCAACATATTTACTACATTCATTTCGATACAAACCAAATGACAACATAACAAACGATGACAAAAAAACCTGCTTGCTGAATGCGACTAACCTCTTCATTTCCGCTCACTTAAATACCTTTTAGTTTTCGGATGGACTTGTACCTACTCGTTGAATTTTTTATGGACTGAAGATGGTCAGCCTTTGTTGCTACATGTGCGACTTGAGTGGATTGCCTCAATATAGCGACAATTCACAAGCGACTATTTAAGTTGAATTGTGACTGTCGAATGGAATCCAGGACCTTCGTTTCGTCTTATTTGGGACTCTTTAGCCGAATGCATCTGTATCGTAATATTGATGTTCACACCGGAATTCGAACTCAGTCGGTATTGTGTCAAACGCCGCAGTGTTCATCACTAGACTAACGAGTCCAGACAGTCATACTAGTGTAACGGGAACGCGAGTATTAGGATGGACTTGTGAACAACATCTGGATGCAGGTACATCGAGCCGTCAAGTCCCAAATAGGACAAAAATAGCGTCTTGAATTTTACTTACTAGTCACAATCTAACTTAAATAATATCAGTTCGTTGTTAAGCACCACCAGATATCTTCTTTTATACCAATATGTGCGGATAGCTATGGGTATGAGTTTGGTTGGGAAAATGTAGCGATTTTAAACAGAAGAAATACAAAGTAAACCAGAGAATTTTTAAAATCTTAGCATTCAGGTTAATCAGTAATCAATAAACTTGTTGAAATGGATGCTTTCTGTCAGCCAATTAAAAAAATTATTAAACAACCATAAAACTTTGAATCAGGTCGAGATGGAAAGAATTCAAAATAAATATACCAAAGTTGGTAGAACCTATGTCAACAACAACCAGTCAAATTCAAGTACTATAGAACAGGCTGTTAATCATTTGTGGAGAAAATCTCATGTCTTACTTCTAGCAAACATTTGTGCTGATGAAGTGGTTCAGAATGACGGTGAATGCTCCTTAATTTAACCACCCATATTACAGAAGACATTGCAACCATAAGTTATTGAGTCTATTCGGCCACATTTGTTTGGCGATTATGTATGTGTAATTTAGGTGTTTGTATCTTCCGGGATCTTTATTACTTCTGAAATAGATTTAGCAAGATAGCTTGCTCAGGATAAAAAAATATGACAACAGAGACTCATCGATTTCAATCCACTCAAATACGAACGAGAAAATAAAAACACTTTCAAATTGACGAGAAGATTCTAGAGTCAGTGAATTGTTTATTTATTTAGTTATTTCAAAAGAGTCTTGATTTAATATTACTAATCGATTTGAGTTAAACAACTATTGAAAACCAGGAACTAGCACTAAAAAAACTATTTCGTCCTCGTATATAACACTTAACAAGTAAGTATCCATGATCTACCAGGTAGTCGACCTCAAGACCTTAAGGCCTCACGACGAACACTAAGTCAGCTTTCAATGGTTGGTATTTTTAACTAAGTCAATTTACTGTCCGATGCTTCCTGGTTTACAGTGGTTGTCCAAATCAGACCGATTCGTGATATTAAATTAAAATTTACTAATCTCTATACCACCCAATTGTAAAGCAAATTCTTTTTTCTATGATGTCATTTTACCAATACTGTACAATTGTATTCATAAATATTATTTTTACATAAATAAATTTTCTTAGACAGTAAATTATATTGTTGTGGTGGTTACTACTCATAAGATTACCCATAAGTAGTAGGTAGCGGAACGTCACGGGAAATTGGAGGAAATCAGTAAACAGCATATGAGGCGAGTTGCTAGGTGGTAAGGGGTAAAGCATGATTAAAATACACAGGAGAATCGAGGACAACCAAGCCGATAAACGGCACAGACCAGAGAACGCGAAGTATGTGAAATGGATTATTAGAAGTAATGTATGTGATATTTTATGAAATTCTCTGTTTCAACCAAAGCCACAATTGGCTTGTCCAAGTGGCCTTTTCCCAATATCTCAAAGGAATAGGAGATATTCATCAGTAACTACTTAATAGAATATTATGGAAGTATGACACAGCATCATCTAGTTAGTCACCGGAACAAAAGTATAGATATTATGAGCATCCACGACTCCACTAGGCAGCTGACCTCATCAACATCAGGTTTCAAAATGAAGCTTAACCCTTAGAACATCCATCAAGCTTTCAACAGTTATTATTTCTAACTTCAATCTTTGCATAAGGGGGGACTTAAATATTCTAATGGCCGAGGTTTGTATAAATGTAAAAATACGTTTGTTATAATTCCTGTACAAGCCTTAAAATCCGTTGCGAAATCAAACCGACGAGCAAGGCTATCCATTTCCTACCTTTGTCTAATCGTTTGATGTAATATGCTTCCGAATCCACTTAGGCATATGTTCCCCTCCCACCTACCCTTGATTGTAGTGTTTTATTACTCTTTCCTATGTATATATGTCAACATATACATGCAAATCAGTAAATATAACGAAATGTAGTGTTATCATTTATACAATTACGAAGTTAATGGGGAAATATGGTCTTTGACTTCTCAATGATGATTGGTTTGGTAGTATATCATGTTTCTTAATATTACAGAATTTAGCCTCGGCTTCAAAAGCACACAATTAGATTCCCCCCCTCCCTACCCTTTATGTGATAACATTATATAAACGTATGTCTTAGTTACTTCAAACTTATCATTTATCTAGTAAAAAGTAAATAAGACTATCTAATCAAGAAAATAATTCTATGCTAATATCTAATAGATAACATTGTTTTTGGTGTCATCATAGAACACTTCCATAATGGAACTACGTCAATTTACTTTACTTCACTGGATCGTATTGATCATTTAACTGTAAAAAAAACAAATAGAAAACAGAACACAACATTAATAATTGAATGTAAAAAAAAATTAAGAAAAAAAGAACAATTAATATCCAGATCCTTAAGTTAATTGTATTATCAGAATAAAGAATTTTTTCTTGTAAAACAAGTATTTCATTCAAAACAAAGAAATCTCTTTTTAATGATTCCCCTTTCATAGTTATACAATTTTATAGATAAACGATATTAGACTAACAGTTGGTTTAAGCATAGTAACTAAATGAATTAAAATATTAACTATAAATAAATTAACATAGTAACAAAAATCAAAAATATTCAGTGATATTGTTCTTATTTAGACTATTGTAATGTAGAGTAGAAACTTTGGAATTAAAACTTTTAAGACAGATTACGAAATGAAGATTAATAAATTAAGAATGAGGGGAGAGGGTTGTGTAGTATAATAAGTTAGAAAATGAAACGTATCTGAGGTGTGGATGGAAACATGAGTTATAAAAGGTTGTAATCAATGAGCCAGATCGATATAGAGAGAAGAGATGACCTGAGAGAATTTTGTGAAATAAGGTAGAGAGTTAATGAAAGGATCGGATGTATGTACAGTTCTAGTTTCTGAATGTGTATGGTAGCGGCTCCAGCAGTAAATGGGAGGTGGAAACCTACCGTTTCTGTCAATAACGTAGATACCTTTGACAGGGGAATCTTAGTTGATTCAGTAGCTAATAGTCACGAGATATTTAGTCATGGCGACTCAAATGTTAAATTGTCCGCTAGCTTTCCGTAACCATGTTGCAAAATGTAGTCGAACTCCAATCGATAACATACCTATCTCACTCCACTGCAGCAAGTGAATTGATAGACACACCCAAGAAAGGTCAAGTGCAACAATGTGTACTTTGAGTTATTTACAAATCAAGGTCTATTTGGAAACATGCTTCTTAGTGTCTGTATAAAATGTTCTATTAATAGCATTTGTAATTTTTCTAGTCAAGATATCGGAAATCAGATCGCTTTGAATTCAACGTTAATGTAGAGTGCTTTCTGAGGAGCAGTGATTCCAGATGGTCTGAGTGGTTCCAACTTCATTATTTTGTCTATGAATGCTGCTGGGAGTATGTATTGAATTAGTGTTACCTTAAGAAAACTTAGTTCATCATCATTGACGTTAGGTGGGAGGTGGGGAGTTGGCTGCAGCAGATTTTACTAATCCTCATTGCAAGATGTTTAACAACATTTCTACTCCTAGTGAAAAAGAGTTAGTTATGGATTTTTTGTAAATCCATCTTTGTAGTATTTCATGGGGTTTCCGTACTAGTATTACATCCAAGAACTGGAAGCACCGAATTAAGTGGTTTGCGGAAATGGGTATTACGTTTTAATCGATTGAATTCGTCACTGATTGATGTTGTTAGCATACTCTTGAAAATCAGCGTGCAATGGACAGCCGTTTCATCCTAGTATGGGACTCCCCAACACTGTGCATTCCAAATTCCACCTTAGGGGCTCCAGGTTAGAGAACGCCTATCCCTTTGCACTGATGGAGTTCAAACTTATCGGGAGTGAAATAATTATCACTAATGACAATAGATGGTAGTCGTGATGTATAATAAATGCAAATATTGTCTATTCTCGTTCTCAAAAAAAGTGGATAGATGAGTAGCTGATGTTGAGGATAAATATATGTATGATTTTTGTTATTATATTCAGCTATGCATAGTCATCAATTTACTTATCTTACAATTCGTCTGTTACCATGTTTGACCAACTATTGTAATATTTCATTATCATGTCTATATAGGAATGTACAGCTTAGAAAATGAAGTTACATAATAGAGATCATTTCATTGAAGGAAATTCTAGTTGTTTATGAATCAATTAATATTTTACATTTGATATACTTTCATATTTTAGACGAAGTTCTAACAGATATATAAATCAAATATAAGTAGTATATAGTTATAAGTTGATTGTAAAATATTACACTGTAAATGTAATTAATTAGGATAAGCTTGTATTTTCCCGTTGATTTGTAATGAACTGAAACTGGTCAGTCTCTGTTGCCATATGTGCATCCTGAGCGGATTGCTTCGATATAGCGTTATTACACAAGTTATATATTGAAGTTGGATTGTGACTGGCAAGCGGAATCCAGGTGCATCCAGCCGATGAGTCCCAAATAGGACGAAACGCGCGTCCTGGATTCCGCTTGCCAGTCACAATCCAACTTCAATATATAACTTGTGTAAATGTAATTAGTTTGCTGATAATAAGAATGAATTCAATTTTATTAAACATGAATATTTAGTATGATTATTATAAATGAAGTTTAAGAAGATGGAAAATAAAACTATATCTTGTGTTGAACTTCAATTGATTTCATTGAATACATTCCAGTATACAACGATGTAGATGGTTTTTGCCTGATTTATTCTAGTAAAATGAAGACGTTCATTGTTTCCAGTTAATAATCTACAATTAGAATAAGACAAGAATGATACTATTTGGAGAATACAATGAATTTTCTTTAAGATTTTCTCACTATTTCATCATCTAAATAAGAATTAATGAGTTTAATGTTTATCAGTTGGTAGTATAATGTCCAGTTTGATTGAATGAATTGCTCATCAAAGAAATATGAATAACGTGAGTAGAAAGAAAATGAAGTAAATAAATAACCAAAGCATTAAGAACCGTTCATATTACGTCATAACATTTAGCTGGTAAATTGTTACTGTCCGAATTACAACACTTTATTTTGTCCTTCACTATCAGTTATTCATATGCTTTACTTGATTAGTCCGTCTGACAAAATTATTCGTGATCATATGAGTTAGGAATTATGGTACACTGTTTGGACAAGTCTTGAAGATGGAAAAGCATTTATGATGAAATGTTTCGCAGTAAAAATATACACAGAACCCAAATCTATGTGGTGATATCAGATTAGCATTAGATCATATTTAACTGCGTCAACTATTGAATACCATTATATGATAATACAAACAGTAATACAAACTACTTTACTCAATATCCCATATTTGGTATTAGTTAGTTTGATGTATGTTGATGATTCAATAGAACGAGAACTATGGTATTTGATACTGACATGTAAGTTCTTTAGAAGGGGAATTATTGTTGAAGTATAACAAATATATTGAAATCACGTATGTCAAACAAAAGCTGAGAAATCTGAATACAACCAAGCAAATATGATGAAATTTATTGATAAGTTGCCCTTTTATATTCGCCATAGACTGATCACTATTGGGTGATATTAAACATCAGAAAGCCCTGAAGTATAGTTTCAGTATAACATACCTTAGTGATAGTATACACTTACAACCATTGGATTTTAATTATCAACAACATGAGACAACCAGCGTAAATCTGTGATATAAGCCAATGGTCACCAAGTGACATTGGTGGTGAATGTATCACTGATGGCTTGTTTGAACTTTACTTGTCAGGACTTCTAATAGACTTTCTAATAGAATCATAAAGTAGGTAACTTGTTACTTGATCATTATGGTTAATTTAATATGATTTGTGCTGAAATAGCTTCTTCTTATTGTTGACTGTATTCCTCACAGTTTGATCACGGTTGAGAAGTTTATGTGTACGACTTAACGAAATAATTATCTAATGCTCTATGGATTATCAACAGTATCAAAACAAGATCAATATTTGATAAACACAAACAACGAATAAAATGTATGTTAAAGACGTTTTCTATAATGCTAACCACAATTAATATGAAAAGATCAAATCGTCAATATCAGATACTTCACTGAAACTCAATGGCTACTAAGTTAGTGGCTACTTTGATTATTTGTAAGTACACTGAAGTATCATACGTAACTACAGAAGGATATTTTTGTTATTCCAAATGATCAATGTATTAACAATATACACTTACATAAGTATATAGAACCAATGTTACTAGAATGTTAAGTACCGGTGAATACAATATCTTATTAAACCTTATCCCAAAATGTTTAACAACAACCTTTATGTTCTTCCTATTTTATACGTGCTATATACACTACAATAATGTATGAATTGTAGCAGTTTTGTGAAGATAAGTATTAAGTATAGTTGTTCACATTTGTCAAAGAGTGATGCTGGATAAGTTTTAAAGAGAACTGAACAACTGTTTTGTTGTAGTGTAAGTGAACGCACTCTATTTTACCAGGGAATCAAACTGAAAACTTTCAGATCACACAACAATAGCCTAATCATCTACATCTGTCTAGTTATCTCTGGTTTTCAATGACACCACATCAACTTATGATGAATACAATAGAAGTTTATTGTTTATTAGTTACCTAGTTACTATCTTCTTATAAACGTAGCAAATCACTTTACGTTTGTAAATGATATACACGTTAAATAGTTTAGATAAATGAATAAATCTATGCATAATTGGATACATGATGATGTAATGTACATTTTAATGAAAGTCATCAAAAATGTAAATGTCAAAATTTATTGAAATATACTTTAACACTTATCAATATAACATATCTAAATATAATTTGGTATATGCCTACGATTACTCCTATAGAATCATTAGTTCTATATACCTACAGAATAGAGATGAAATCAATGTTGTATATTAAATGATATTGTCTGCTGACAACAGGTGTTTTGTTATGTTTTGCCTCTTTTTTTTCGAAAGAGATTAAGTGTGAAAAAAAATGTAGAAAAAAACTCTTCTGAACGTTGTTCAGGTTGGGTAGGAGGTTCTGGAAAGGTTGGAGGGTTGGGAGGGGATGTATAATGGTAGGCATAAGTAATTTTCATTTAATATGCAACATAACTGATTATAAATATGATTTGTTTAAATAGGTAACAGAATTGTTCTTGTGTAGATCATAGTTTCTGTACAATACGATTACATAATTTCAATGTGTCTGTGGGTGTGTGAGTGTGTATTTAATTCATATTCCGAAAAACACTTCGATTAGATTTAATGCCTTGTAGATAAAGAAATTATGAAAGAAAATTTTAAATAAGTTGATGATGGTTATGAATATACACTGAGTGATTAGTGAGTCACATACGGGTGTCATGTTTAACTAGAATGCTTAAAACGACATTTAGTTTAGGCAAGATCAAAGTGACTATAGTTAGTAACTATGTTATTACTAAATTGATCTCGCTTAAGACATAAGAAATTGATTATTATTAGTTTATATGACGAATTTATTCAATTATTCAGTAAAGTATTATCCTCTCGAGTGTACTGATAGTATTAAAGTATCTAGTTCAAAGTAGACGAAGTTATACAAAAATATGTTGTCCAGTTGTCGGAAGTCTAACAAATTAACTTACTTCCTACAAATCCACTGCATTGGCTATGAATCATTTATAAATTAGTGTTACAATCATATTATGGTGATTTCCTCGATGTAGCAAAAACTACACACCTATTGATAATAGTTCGTTGTATTCTACGTAATAACCAGTGCTTTGACGAAATTACAGCTATCATATAACAGTATAAACATGAATCCATTCACTATAATGGTAAAAACATGTGTGTTGGTGGGTGATACTATTCACATATGTCAACACCATCCATCATGAACAACTCTAATTATATTATTTATCAAGAGTCAAAAATTATCAACCAAGTAAATTCAACTGTACAATGAGTTTCCTTCTACGATTTGTTCTAATTCAAATTGATTAGATGTTTCTTTTACAAATTACAACAATGAATAATACTAATAAATAAAACAATAATTAAATGGCTATAGCACGTCTCGTAATTTTCACAAAGTTTCATTAAAATACTCTTCTACTTTATTACGCAATGAACTCAATATTTCTAACAAATAGAGTACAATATGGTATAGAAACAATATTGAAGAATTCTGAAAATATCGGTATCATATGAAGCAATCATCATGCACTCATAAAATACGAGTTCACGAACAATCCATATGGTTAGCAACCTTATTCCGTAGATAAAAGCAACCTTACTAAAGACATGCTAACCAGAATCCTGAATACAGCAATTATAAATGAATCTTCCATCCACATATAAGATTATGTCAGGAATAGTATAAACATCTCTCATGTACATTGTCATCATTAAAGCATCGTATAGGCGTTTCTACTTCTAATTTGACAAATAACGGTATCATAACTCACCCTTCTCTACAGCGACAAGACAACCGTATTCCAAAGCCATTTATTTTTTAATTATTTTAAGCATATTGCAGGTCAAACACAGGTGTTATATTTAAAGATTTCTAAATAGCTTCGAATTTCCATGGTTCCGTCTGATTGATTGAAATGGTTATTCTCCATAGACAGTTTAGGAATTACTTAACCTCACCTTTATGCAATAATACAATTGTTGACTTAATTATTTCTTAACATAATTTGTATTGAAATGATTTACATTTCACAACTGGTTCATCTCTGAAATGAAGTATGATTTCATTTGGTTTAACACTAGACATTGTGAATTCGAATCACATTGGTCTGCTTTAATTAATCAACAGGAGAGCACAGGTTCCTTCAAAGTTTACAGGTATGCTTTGCTGACAAGTGAAAAATAACACAAAATATAGATCTAAGATTTCCTGCCGATAATCCCTCCAAACCACCTTCTACTTTTAGTTGTAATACTGTACATTTGTTGCACAGTCGACATTCATCAAAGCAGATCAGTTAATATTTACATAGAACAGATTTACAAAGATTAAATAGTGAAATAAAATCACCTGTTCCTTAATTTATTGATTTATTTAAAGTCTGTCAAATTAGTTAGTCTGTAAATATACTTCCCTCGAGTAATACGTTGGAAATTATCATAAACAAATGTAAACATATGATGATGATCTAATTAGGGAGAATTATTTAGACTGTATTATAAGTTGGATTATGTCTAACAAGTAGAATGTATGTTTTGTCTTTATTTGGGACTAGTCAACTGAATTGGAAATATCAACCGTTAGGAGCTGATTTAATGGTCCAATGGCAGTGTTTGCTGGGGAGCCAGAGGGTCCTGGGTTCGATCCCCAAAGGGGATATGGATGAACACCTCTGAAGAGTCCCACACTCGGATATAACAGCTATCCAGTGCTTCCAGGTGATCAATGGTTGTCTGATTTAATTCGCGATATCTAAATTGACTGTTAACTATCTCCACACCCCCCGATTCTCAATTGCAACTGGATGTACTTGTATCCTAGTATGAATATTGTTCTGTTAGTAACACGAATTACTGATTGATTACATTTTATATTGATTGTATTGTCAAGTATATTCTTGACTGGTTGTAAACGTTGCATCTTGATTAATTTTGTGTTTCTGTTTTGCTATATTGTGATAATGTCAGTTGATTTCATAACCATATTTTAAGTAAAATTTTGATTTGACACAACTAATAGTAGATTGACGAAAAATCAATTATATCTTACATAATAATGGCACAGTCTGGAATGTATTACAGAATTCATATAGATTTCTAATAGTAATTGGAAGTGAATCCTTAGAAATTGATGGGTTTTAAATGTCAAACCTTCGACGTATATTATAAGGTTTTCAGAAAAATGTAAAGTGTACACTACAAGCAAACTGTTTAATCAGTAGTGTTAAGATGCTAAATAAATAGTTTTTCTCGTAATCAATCTACTCAATATATTATTGCATTCAATAAGTTGGATAAAAGTGCATAAGTTCATCGTCAGATGCTCTTAGATCACTGTAAATTGAATGAATATGTCGGTGCCATATTCACCAAAATAGAAGTTTTAGAATGTCTGAAGGCAATCAAACCATCATATTGTCTAGGTCCTGACGAGATTCCGAGTCTTCTCTTCAAGAAATGTGCTAATGTTTTGTATCAGCCACTGACTAGTATTTTTAACGAGTCATGCACTACAAACATGATAATAAAAGCCTGGAAGAAGATAAAAATAACACCTATGCTGAAAAAAGCGTCTTCTGGTAGCAATGTTAAGTTTAGACCCATAGATATAACTTCTCACCTTCTGAAAACTATGGAAAAACTTCTACTACGTAAGCTGCAGCCAACAATGGAAGGGCATATTGACCCATATCAGTTTGCATACAGATACAATAAAATTATACTGGATGCGGCAGTTGTCTTACATCATAATATAGTGTGTAGCTTAGAAAATGGTGAAAAGTATGTCCGAGGTAAGTTTCTTGATTACACTGCCGCCTTTGACTCCGTTCCTAGATCTATATTACTGAATAAACTTGAGAATATGAACATAGATAGCTGGATATTCAACTGGCTGTATTCCTATTTTTCCATAAGAGTGCAATATACTGTGTACAAAGGAAAGTGATCCACTCGTCTATCAACGGAAGTTGGTGTACCTTAAAAGTGTTGTTCTTTCCCGTTTTCTTTCCTCATTTTTCTTGAATGACCTGCTCTCTTCTATGAAAAACACCTTTGTTTAGTACGCAGACGGTCTTACTATTAGTATGCCTGTTTCTTCTTTAAATTGTTGTTAAATTAATTGTTCTTTAGCGGATGTTGAACGATGGTTTAGTTTGAATGGTATTCAACTTAATCCCTCCAAATGTCAAACAGTCAATTTAAGTCTAAGACATGAGAAAGATCTGATTGCTCTAGTGAATTCACATGATGTTTGTCAAATTGGAGACTCTACAATTAAGAATAGGTCAAATGTTACTTACCTTGGTGTAACCTTTACTTCTGATCTATCTTGGTCTTTATATGTTTTGCTTATATCAAAGAGAGTTTTTCGTTTAATATACTATGTAAAGCGATTATGAAGTTTTGGTATTACTAAGCACTTATTATTACAATTTGTCAGTTCATGTATATTACCGATTATTTTATAGTGTTCCCGATTAGTTTTACCCGGACTTTTGAGAAGAGATTATGTTGTGTCGCGTAGAGCACTGAATCTATTAGTAAAGTGTGTGGTGAAAACTACGACGTTATTCTAAACACGTTGTAGTTAGACATGTCAAGTCCTGCAGACGGCTATCTAAGGTTATTTTATCTGATATAAACCACCCTCATCATTCACAACTTTCACCTTGTTTATCTTCTGGCAGAACGCGACGCTGATATCTTAAAATTCAAGAAAGTAAGGAATAGTATAAATCCTATAAATTCTATATGTAGCACATGTTCTATGTTATTAAAAATTTGTAACAGCCAATCTAACTAAAAATCTGTGTTCTTAAAATACGGATTACTATGAAATGCAAAGACTTCTGTTCCTTACGTTACTGTAATTGTTGTTGTTGTTGAAATTATATATACATATATATATTTTTTCTTAGATGTCCCCATGGTAAAAGAGTAACTTGTTGTGACACTGCATGCTGAAAATCCATATTATATTAAACATACTATTGAAGAAAGCTATTATTAATATAGAATGTGATAAAGTTAGAGCCTCTTGTACTGTTAGAAATCACTAATGTATTATAGACTGTAAATTAAGACGTCATTTAAAATAAACAGTTTAGAAAAGGATTATTTAAATTCACTTAATCAGTGTGTAATTAATCATTTACAACTAAGAATGGTGGAAGTACCAACGACAGTACACTTAGAATGGTAATGTGAGTAACATAAATTGAGCAATATGACATTAAACTTAAATCTACTGAAGCACAGAATGATTAAAATCAATGTATAATTAACATTCATGAACGTTTGTCTAGTAGTCGGAATCACTCTTTATTTATTAGTACAAGGACTATACAGTACTTTAATAAAAAATCTTGGTTGATACGGAAGTGAAGGACACGCTACATGAGTTCTACAACAGGTCCTTGTCATTGAATGATGCAGAAGATTAACTAATCAGAAATTCATCATTATCAGTTCAATGCCTATTTCCTCCTCTTCCCCCGCCTCCAGCAGAAACTTCGGATACAATAACTTATTAAAATAGATTGAGCTATTTTACAAAGCAAAACTACACAACTGTGTATAAAATATTTTCCGTAAAAATTAACGTGGTACAGATTTACCTAAAAGTTAAATAACAATTGAATTATACGTTCATACGTCATCTGTGAACCTCAGAAACTCCCACTTGTAAGACATACCTATCGTTTTCAGTTTCACATTTCCAAATGTAATGCTAATCTATATGTTTATGCTTCATAAATACCCTCAGTTCTCATGGAATTTTCATTTTCTGAAAGAAATGAAGCGATAAATAAAAAACATTAGCACATTCCGTCATATATATGTCTTATTAAAACCTCATTTGTGTTGTCAGTGAAAGCGTTTCTAAATTATTCACTCTATATATATGCAAGGCACAGTATCTGTGACTCTTATATGGTCACATATATTGTTGTTTTACAGAAGTTAGAAGGTGGAAGTGCCGAATTGTGATATAAGCTGACTATGTTCATAGTAAGACAGATGTGATTTCAGCTATTATGAATATTCTGTCAAGTGTGTAGGATGATCTCAAAGCCAAAAATAGGTCTACAGTTAAGCAGTTGCTCATCCTTGCTGTGGAAAAATTCCTGGACCAACTGGTTTCTACCCAGCATGATTGGATCTTTCATGTTAGCACGATGGAGTTTTATGCCTGGTTTGTCGAGATTTTAGTTTAAATGCCGGTAAGTAAAGCGCTAGGTATGTGAAGTCAACTTGATTGTCACGGGCGCCTTCAAATTTTTTCACTAGGATAGATCAGTTCATTGACTTTATACAGGTTTTCCGGGTCTAGATAGTTAGATCTACCAAACGTTTATCGTTACTGAATAAACAGTAAGATGACTGTAGACTGATGGTTCATATGATCACTGGTTAGTTCAAGGCTTCGGTGTCTCAGGACCTATTCAGCAGACTAGGAATGGCTAGGAAAAGCAGCCTTGACAATTAAAGATCTGGGTAGTGGGTCGGAAGTTTGGAACTAGCAAATTTTCAAACGGCTAACATTGGGTTATCTGTTCATGACCTCATTGACTGGAAATCCAACGATCACGTAGGCCAAACTTTTCATCAGCAGCGCATATGTACATGTTGTATTGCATAATTATCAGTAAATTTTTTAATGTTATACAAATTCATTACATGCTACTTCATGTAATTGTAATCTCTAAGTTAGATGGTTAACTTGCAGGTCTTTTATTATCACGCTTGATAGCATCAGTGATCTTCATATTGATTAATAATATATGTTGGTAGGATCTATAGAATATCTTTAGTTATTAATAAATGAATCTTAGTAGAAGAACGAGATAAGCTTAAAAAGCAAGTATCCGCACATCCTTCACCTTCATTGCAATTATAAACTTGAATGTATATTGATGTCGTATCAATCAACGTAAGCTATTAAGTGTTCTCAATTCAAGGTACAATTCAATTCGTTCCAGAAAATAGTGATGAAGTATGCCGCATTTCAAAAGTTTTCTAGATTATTATTATTAAGAACATGAAACATTAATTGTCAAATTAATTACGTTAATTTGTTACAACTACAGAAGTTTTAGAATACTACTGTAATTCTTCTATAAACTAAGTAGTTGCTTTTTTATTAAAGTAACAAACTTGACTATTATGCTCAAAATCTTAGTAGGATAATAACATTTTGTCATCAAACAATTATTCATCAATAATACTGTCGACAAAAATGAACAAAGTACAAAAATATTAGAATAAAATATCTACACAATGAATAGAGTATTACATGACACTGATTAATAACATGAATACCTCTCAGTCGATTCTGGTAACAATATCTAGTACTATGAGTACTATTCGACTCGACCAAACAAAATTCATTAGTATTAACACTTCATCATTTTTGACATTCAGTTATAAACAAATGCGTTTTCTAAAATAATATCTTGTGTCATACTATAGACACTAAATTTCAACAACTAACTTCATATCCTGATAGTTTCATTATCAGCTACTTTCATAACTTAATTATTTAATACCTCGAACTATGAGCATCTAATGCTGCATTTATTTTACAACAGAAGATGAAGCATTTAGTTACTTACACCCGTTATTCCTCACAGAGGAGCATAAGCTGCTCTGTCCTCAGCAATCCGTACCAACTATTTCCAGTTGCTGTTTATCTTTTTAATATCTACTTCTTATTCTCAATGCAGTGTGTTCTCTGGCCTTCCTCTTTTTCGTTTCCCAACAGAATTAAATCTTAATTCTTGTTTCGTGATGCAGTCTGATGATTTTCGCAATGCATGTCCTATCCATTTCAAACGTCTTTTCCTAATTTCCTCTTCAGCTGGAAGTTGGTTTGTTCTCTCACATAGTAGACTATTGGTGATGGTTTCCGGCCAGTGGGTATTCAGTATCTTGCGTAGACAGTCGTTTATAAATATTTGTACCCATCTGATGATATTTGCAGTAATCCTCCAAGTTTCAGTTCAATACAGCAGGACTGTATTGACAGTTGAATTGAAGAGTCTGACTGTGAGGTTAGTTGGCAGTTGTTTTGAGTCCCATATGTTTTTCAACTGTAGGAATGCTGCCCTGGATTTACCAATCCTTGCCTTTACATCTGCATCAGACCCTCATTGTTCATCGATGATGCTTCCCAGATATGTGAAATTATTCACTTCTTCCAGAGTTTCTCCATTAAGTTGAATTGGGTTGGAGGTTCCTGTGTTGTATTTAGGAATCTTGCTCTTTCCCATATGTATATTCACTCCCACTGATGCTGAGGATGCTGCTATACTAGTTGTCTTTACCTATTTTTGTTTAAATGTATGTGCTAAGAAGAGCTAGATCATTCGCGAAGCCCAAATAATCGAGTTGCATCCTACTTGTCCATTGAATTCTGTGCATCCCCTCAGATGTGGAGGTCTTCATGATCCAGTCAACCACTGAAGCACCTAGTACAAGTAGAATAATAGTTTAATTAAAATGTAACAGGTTTTATAGACAAACAATTATGAATAGAATAAGAATACATTATGTTGCATTGAAATACATGATGCAAGTTTATTCTTAGAATAAGAAACCAAGAATAAATCAAAGAAGCGTAAAACAGCTTACTTATAACCTGATACCCAGTAAATCAGTACTGTCTAGACAAAGTTCATGTATGATTAATTATACAGTAAACAGTATTAAGTCATACTTAACTAAGTCGAAAAATAAATAGAAAGTAATTAATAGAGCTATAGAGCTACTGAATTCATAACAATACTTATTATGACAATCAGATTTATGCATTAAGTAAGCCTTATTCATATAAGTTACTGATGAAGATAAAATTGTTTGAAACAAACTCGAATAACCAAACATTTTTATTATCTCGTCAGAGAGAAATATAAATAGTTCAATGAGAAAAAAGTTTACTTTCTGATAAAATCACTTATGAATATTGTACAATTGTATTTATGGGGGTTTGTGATATGCCGAACACCTAATGAAGATTGATTATCTTCGAGAACTGTGTTTTAGAACATTATCTTATTTAGTATAACTGTGGACAATGTTAACACTTCATTTCTATGACTGTTACGTTCCCCTTACCCAGTCCTCCCGTTTAGTGTATTTACTTTTAGTATTTTTTTTATTACTAAGAACTACAGTTACTTATTTGTGCACAAGTTGTCCCCATTCACTCACACTCTTTCTTTTGTTCTGCATCAATGTTAGATTTTTGATTGATTCACTGTGCGGTCTGATTTAATGTATATATAAAGGCATGGTTGAAATTGTTACGACGTGAGAAAGGGAGAGAAGGTGGTTTTGGTTGATGTACGCGAACGCCAATCAAATGTGTGCCTAGTTGATAATGCTTGATTGACCTTAGCCCACTCACTCCCGAGGCCGACAATAGAACAACCGGAATCAGGAACCGGAAGATGGAGAGAGCCGGAGAATCGAGATAGTATTATATTTTAATCATGCCTTTATATATACATAAAATCAGACCACACATTAAACCAATCACAAATCTAACATTGATACAGTACAAAGGAAGGAGTGGTAGTGAATGGGTATAACTTGTGCACAAATAAGTAACTGTAGTTCTTAGTAATAAAAAAAATACTAAAAGTAAATACACTAAACGGGAGGACTGGGTAAGGGGAACGTAACAGTCATAGAAATGAAGTGTTAACATTGTCCACAGTTATACTAAATAAGATAATGTTCTAAAACACAGTTCTCGAAGATAATCAATCTTCATTAGGTGCCCAGCATATCAAAAATACAATATGTTGTTTCTCAGTTCCCGATTCTGGTTATTTTATTATCGGCCTGGGGGGGTAAGTGGGCATAGGCCAGTCGCACATTATCAACTAGGCACACTTCATTGGCGTTCGCTACGACTAACCAAACCTTTCATTTCTAACGTCATGACAGTTTGCAAAAGGTAAGTCTCTTGAAAAACAGGAAATGAATCGTATCAAGTACAGTTCTTGGGATGGAAGTGTTATCACATAGTTACGCAAAAATACTAAAGTTAATGGATAATAATACAAGAAATAGTTTTAATTAGGTGTTGTAGAGATTGTTGAATTTTAATTGTACATCATGATTTAGTCTGTGTTAGACAACCATTAAACATTTATTTTGTCCTAGTAAGGGACTCTTATGCATTACTCAAACATGACTCAGCACATCTTTCAGACTTCACAATGACTGATTTGTAGTTAGGCCACTGAGTCCACGTTTAATGCTTGATATTCTTAATTTAACCACTTCACAATAGATTTTCACAGCCCCATCAATTACCATTGTTAAGTAACTGCCTCACATCGGACATAATTCCTATGAATTACATATTTGATTGCACAACTATAGTAAATGATATAGTCAGAGAGAAAATTTTCTACTCTAGCTAACGAGCTTTCATCATGATTTAAAGAAAGTCATAAGAATAAGAATCTCAAGTGGATTGCAAAAAGGATTATGTATTAGTCTCATAAAATTGAATCTACGTATTTTCCAATTATAAATGAATTGGAATGATTTCAGGAGAATGATGCTATTCTTTTGTTGATTGAATTCATGACAAATTAATGGAAGTGGAAATTCTACCATTCGATGTCAGCCAGGCCAACGGTGTAGAGGATTGAGTGTTTATCAACCTGAAACCTCTGGGGCGGAATCTAGGACGCATGCTGCACAATAGAACGAAACAGCTGTCCAGTGCTCCCTGGTTTTCAGTGATACTCTACCTAACGTCAATCAGTGATGTATTTCAATTAATTTAAAAAACGATATATGGAAATGCTAAAATGAGTACATTGAACATGTCATCCTTACACATGGATGATGATTTCGAAGGATTAATTAGGAGGTTTACAAGTTCAACTATATATTGGTTTACATTAATTCTTAAGAACCCATCAAAAAAATTGTTTTGAAACGCACTGGGAAAGTCCTCCATTGGTTCAGTGAGCACCTAATGCACCTGAGCTAGTAGCTGTAAACTATATCTACAAAACTATATATCATAAAATCAATATATGTATAAGAATAAGAATCTCAAGTGGATTGCAAAAAGGATTATGTATTAGTCTCATAAAATTGAATCTACGTATTTTCCAATTATAAATGAATTGGAATGATTTCAGGAGAATGATGCTATTCTTTTGTTGATTGAATTCATGACAAATTAATGGAAGTGGAAATTCTACCATTCGATGTCAGCCAGGCCAACGGTGTAGAGGATTGAGTGTTTATCAACCTGAAACCTCTGGGGCGGAATCTAGGACGCATGCTGCACAATAGAACGAAACAGCTGTCCAGTGCTCCCTGGTTTTCAGTGATACTCTACCAACGTCAATCAGTGATGTATTCAATTAATTAAAAAACGATCATATGGAAATGCTAAAATGAGTACATGAACATGTTATCTTACTACATGGATGATGATTTCGAAGTGATTAATTAGGAGGTTTTACAAGTTCAACTATATATTGGTTTACATTAATTCTTAAGAAACCCATCAAAACAATGTTTTGAAACGCATCTGGGAAGCTCCCTCCCTTGGTTCAGC
Source organism: Schistosoma mekongi (assembly GCA_034768735.1). Classification (NCBI taxonomy): domain Eukaryota; kingdom Metazoa; phylum Platyhelminthes; class Trematoda; order Strigeidida; family Schistosomatidae; genus Schistosoma; species Schistosoma mekongi. The sequence continues at coordinate 4,879,804 of CM068305.1, forward strand.
TGATGCACCTTACTGCACATGAGCTAGTAGCTGTATAAACTTATATATACAAACTATTATATCATTAAATCAATATATGTATGAATGTGTATCATACATAAATTATTTCATCATAAAGGTACCTAATTTCATCAATGATGAACTGAGTGGTTCAAGATTAATCAGCAGGGAACTATGCTCGATAAAGGTTTCACTATAGTATACTCACAATCTTCAGGGAATCAATTTACCCTGCAGGAACACATCAGTATTACTACTAAACTAATCAAGCTTGATAGAATTCAATCAATACTTCAAAGGTCTACGCTAAACATTGCATCCCTTATTAGTCGACGATTAACCAATTAAAAATGCGTTTCATCTATTAGATAATCTACTTCGTTTGTTGATGAGCAGAATAATCTATATTATCCATTTATAACATTGGTTTGTTTCCAGTAGTTTATCACTTACTTTATCTTTCTTTCATCATATATACACATATATCAATTCATATAATAGACAATCGATTTAAAACCATTGTCAATCATTTTCACATTATATAACACTGCTATTAACTAGGGCATGTTGAAATTGATTTTTGCTTCTGTATATTCTATGCTTACGTTTCTTTGCATTCTCTCATCCCCCATCCCCATCCTGCTTCACCTTTATGATAATAGTGATGTTGATCACTATGAATAGTCTATGTTTGTGAAATTATTCGTTAGTAGCTAGGGAAATATACAAAGTATAATAATTTGTATTACTTAGAATAGAAAACATAAACTATACCTTAGTAGTTTTATTATTATTATTATTACTATTACAGTTATTATTATTATTATTTATAGACCAGATGTTACATTATCTAATTATATTTCCCCTATCTAATTAAGAAAACATTTAATTTGGTTACTTGAAATACTACCTGGATTTGTAAATAGACTTAGAAATATCGTCTGTGTACACTAGATTAACCTAGTTCTAGTATAGCAATAATAGTACTTACCTCTACCGTATATACATATATATATTGATTAATCACTAGATAGTGACCAATGTCATGTTTGTTAAGTTCTTTTGATAACATTTATCAAATTGTATTAATGGAATTACAATATGGCAACTAGTCTAAATGACAAATTTTAATCTCAATATTGTGTCACCAATATTTAGTCACACGTAGTTAATTACCGATTGAATAGCTAATTAGTAACAGTTATAAAGTGTGGATAGATTCAATCAGAAAGAAACCAGTTCCCTTAAGATTTTAAGGTACACCATACTGGTTAATTGTGCGTGGTATGGTTTCTTTACTTCTTTCCATTAATTAACTCACTTGATATATTGGTTCTTCTTCGCATGCAAATTTAATATAGTCAGTGTTGTTTATTAATTTATTAGTAACTGAAGTTCATTTCTATTGAGGCAATTAAATATAGCATCTACATAAAGTATTCGTATTCTTGGTTCCGTTTTTGGTGGTATTGCAGTTTCCAGTTATTGTATTACTACTTCAGTGATGAGTCCTAATTTAAGTGATCTTAATGCAGCTTTCTCATTCCCTTTGCTTACTTGACCAGTAAATTAAAAGTAACTTTTATAACACAAATCTTTGAGTTCGATTAGACTTAACCAATGCGCTTCAAGTGTAACCAGTCGTTTTCAGGCAGCTATGATATTGTCTTCAACAAGCTTTTGTATACAACACTGCGACACTAAAGGACACGAATATTTCATCTTTTACTACAGGTCTTTAACCTACTCCTTAAACAGTATTGGAGAATTGATAGAATGACCCCAGTTTATATTTTGATCACTTTGTACACAGTAAAGTTCTTTGGGTAAATTGCAATTCGAAGTCTGTGTTATTAACATAATTTAAGGTAAAAGTGCACTTAATTTGTACAACACAGGTCTTTCACAGAACCAAGCGACATCAGCATTTAGTTGCTAAATAGAAAAAAATAGAACTGTAGCTAGATGCATTAAATTAATGCATTCTAAGACAACAAATTATGAGAGTCTCATTCATTGATAATCAGATACAAATTCCTCTAAATAAGTAGTCTGTTTTCAAACAAAATTTCGATTAATACGGGTTTGTTATTAAAGAAAACGTACAATGAAATTAGTTTGTATCTACCTGTTGATTTTACTAAAGGACTAAAACAGATCTAACTTTATCGCCACATGTGCATGAATTCTTTGGATTTAATGATAGTTTACAAGTATGAATAAATGTAGACTGTGACTGGTAAATGGAATCTATCATGAAAGTTTCGAACTATTTATTATTTATTAGCTGGATGCGCCTAATCCACATCTCAGTGCTGATATTTACACCAGAACTCAAAATTAGTTTCAAGCATAAATGCGTCCGTCAATATATACATTCGGATGTGACAGGCATATCAAGCTGAAGAGTCCTTTCGCCTCTAAACAGGACGCATGAGTCAGGTTTCACCGGTCATTCATAAACCAACTTTAATTGCATATTTAAATTATTTATGATTTCATGAACTTTTTGTCAAATGTAATGCATTGTAACTCCTGATGCACATTATATACACGGACATCAGCAATCATTCATCAGTAAAACAAAAACGACAATGGAAACAGTTTACCTCAAGTTAAGTGTCATTTATTTAATATTAAAAGTAGCCTATAACTCAGTGAACACTTCACTCTTCATGATAAGTTAGGTCTGAATTATAATTCAAACAAATAAAAATTCACTATTGTAATTGAGTGTTGTTGAAATAAGTTGAATTTCAATTGGATATTACAAATTGGTCCGAGTTAAAAAAACCATTAATAACCAAGAAACATTAAACAATTATTTCATCCTAGTATGCATCCTGACCTCACTTTCTTGATAAGGTCATGAATGCACAAATGCTATACTAGGACGAAACAATGGTCTATTGTCAGTTTCTAGTTCTCAATAGTTATCTACTTGAAATCAATTTGTGATATAGAATTCAATGATTAGAAAACTATCACAATTACAATTTTCTCATAAGTAATTGATTTTTTTTCTTTTATTTTTGAATTTCTTTTCAAAAATCATATCATGTTCAGTTCAAAGTATAAAAAAACTTAACTTTCTATATGAAAAGTATAATTCGAATGTTGTTGCTGATGATGACAGTGAAAAACGAAACATCTTATCTTTCTTAAAATTTCAATTTAGCTACAATTACTTTATTATCAAAATGTACTAGATTTTAGAAGTTTCATTACTAATTAATAAAACTTAATAATAATAATTATTATTATCAGTAGTATTATTTGTAGTATTAGTATTAGTAATCATAGTAGTAGTGGCAATACTATTGAGTTGCTATGTATGTTGTTTTATTGGCATCGTTGCGTGTATAGTGATTATTGCCTAGATTTATTTAGAATATTCTCTATCAGTTGCTCAATTTTCATTTATATTACTTGAATAGTAATTAAATTTATTAATTTAAACATGAAATTCAATTAGTCAATAAACAAATTGAATATTGTACATGCATTCAAAATCAACCATATAAATTATATAATACAACAGATGGTATATATGAGCAACAGTATAGATATATATTACTCACATCACGTTGACAATAATTTCATAAACAATAGTATATTGAATACGTCACGGATTGATGTTTTCTGGGTACTTTTAGAAACCAGGGAGTACTGGACAGCTGTGTCGTCCTAGTATGAGACTTATTAGCAGTGCATACTCTAGATTCTGCCTCCCAGGAGCTTAGGTTTGAGGAACGCTTAACCTTCTGCGACACTGGGCTAGCCGACACTCAAAGGTAGGATTCCAACTTTCATCATTTTGTGATATATAGCTTTAGTGATAGGATGTGACTAGTAGAATTCAAATTTGTCTTAAAGCTTTTTCCACTATTATTGCTAGGTCTACCACATATTTCCGTGTATCAGCTTACTTTTTTTGGATTTTGGATATGCAATGTGTGTATTGGTTTTCTCTACTCTCGTTTGACTGTTATTGAATGCTGTCATCTCGTTCCTATTTTTCTTGGATCTTATCCAGAGTGCCAGCAAGGACTCATTCCTTGTGGTGGGGCCCAAATCCTCCTGACATATTGAGGTTATTGATTCCTTGATCCTTTTTCCTGTTGTTCTTCATGCTAGTTCCCTCTTTTTTATAGATCCTAAACAGCCTAATATTGTTTATAAAATAGTGTTAAAATTTTTGAATCTAATACTGTCCTATAAACAGTATTAAGTAGTATGCAGGAATAGTAATCATTTAGTTCATTACAAGAATTGTACAATTAAAAGTTACTAATAAAAGGTTTTACATGTTTTTATTTAGATCATAAAACAGATAAAAAGAGATTTGACATTATAATGTAATTGGATTTTTTCATTGATTTGTCATGGACTGAGATCGATCAGTCTCTGTTGCCATATTTACATCCTGAGAGGAATGTTGTGATATAACGATTGTTCATAAGTAACGTTTAAGTCAAATTGTGGCTGGCAAGCGGAATCTAGGACGCACGATTCATTCTTTTTTGGAACTCATCAGCTGGATATACCTGTATACCAGTGTTTATGTACACACTTAAACTCGAAATTAGATCATTTCACGCTGAACGCCACTGCTTTCGCTACTAAGTCACTGAGTTCAGTCAGCCCAGATAAATCAACGGGAAGATTCAAGTACGTTCTAATTATATATACATGCCGACTGCACAAGTCCGATGGTTTGGATTTAATAGCCTAGCAACAAATGCAGTGGCATTTGGAGCAAAACGAAATGAATACTTACTAAGTAAGTAAGTAAGTAAGTATGAATATCAACACTGGTATGCGGATACATCCAGCTAACAAGCCACAAATAAGATGAAACTCTCTTTTTGAATTCTGTTTGCCAGTAACAATTCAACTAAAACAATATTTAACATTCCTTATTATCGGTTACATAATTGTATCGAGATTATATCAGACATGATTATGATTCACTGATTAGTACTCTATCGTTGTAATATCTAAGACATTAATTTACAACATTATGAATATTCATCAAAAATTCATTTGTGTTTCATTTTATTTTTGACAGTATACATTACTAAGTGTTTTTTTTTAATCTACAAATGAACTAAATCTACATTGGATACTTATTCGGATAGGCATTAAATACACGTCTAACAGTGTTCTGCCGAAAAGTAGATGTAGTTATTAAAGATTTTTGTATAACTTATAGAATGTTGTTTTTGAACAATGATTTATAATGTATTGTTCTTTTTTTTTGTTTTTTACGAGATAGAAACTGTTGCCAATTCTTCTTTTTCTTTCATTTTATAAACATATTCTTTTTGTCTATGATTACATGGTTACATTATTCACACAATTAATGTTTGTTAAATCTCTGTGGTTAAGCAATCACTAACTCTACTCTAACATTCCTAAAAACCCTTCCACCCCCCCCCCCTGGAATAAAGTAATAAATTAGTGAAACTAACATTAAAAGTTTTGAATACAGTCCGCTTTATAAATTTCAAAAAAATAAACATGAACGGACATTTGAGTGATGGGGAAAGATGACCGTTGATTTTACTTCGTACTCTGGGTTTTCATCATCTACTGCCTATAACCTCTGTAACATACTTGCATGAAGGAAATTGTATTAGCGCTTGACAATAGAATAATGTTAGAAAGTAGTAAATGAAGTCAAGTGACAGGATAAAACATTGAAACTACATATCATACCTAGAAAATCTGGTGAAAAATTGTGTTAGTCACAACAGCCTGGAGAATTAGAAGTACATGACTTTATATTGATAAACAAGTAGGAATAAAGCCAAGTGAGTAAAGCTCACGTGATCAAACAAGAAAAAATTAATGTAAACATGCATTTAGACGAGGCTTATTGCATCGTGAGTGAGATAAATCATGCCAGTAACAATGAATACGGTTAAACAACATTACGAATTGATTGAAGCTATAAGTACAAACTGTGGTGGATATGAATCCAGCGTCTTTAGAACAATAACCACGCTCTGCTACCTACTACTTATTGATGACCTTATAAGTAGTATCCACCACACAAACCAATGGGTTGCGATTTATTTATTTAAAAGTTATCCCTTACCGAAAAGCTTAAAAGTCCTCGCGTCAATTGCCGATTAGGATATGAATGAAAGCTGGTGAGAAATTCCGAACCAGAACAAGATATCTATTGTTTTATGCCATGTTTCCAGTGGTTGTGTGACTTAGATCGATTTATGATGAAAAACTTTAAACTCGGCACTCTGAAAAAATAAATGCAACTAACATTATTTTGTTGTTTACTAAACAATAAGATTTTGAAGTGAGGTAGTTTTTTTGGAGATAGACATTAGGTTTTTGCATTTTTAATTCGACGCAAATTTATTTTGATTAGGTATCACTGAAAACCAGGGAATACCATGCAGGCGTTTTGTATACGTGTAGGACTCCTAATCAGCATGCACCCTAGATTCCAGATGGGAATCCAACGAAGAACTTCAGATTACCATCTAAACATCTAGGCTGACGTTTATTGATAAAATTCAAACAAATTGTACCTATCTTCATAAAACCACCTAAGTTCAGTTACAATAACCAGCTCACCAGTGACCAACTTCAGTATGTTCTTAAAATTATGGCGAGAAGTTGTGATTGAGACAGTTATCACTAGTGACAATTAACACTCGTCACACTATTTCACAAGTTGACAGAAGTAAATATTCTGCCAATGAACGTCGATCGATCTAAATGTGAAGATAGTTAACTGTTCACCGTAAAAGCTGAATGCACTGGGTTTGATAACTTGGTGGAATCAAGAGAGAGATACCGCTAGAGTCCTACACCAAGATGAAACAGTTATCTAGTACTCCCTAGTTTTTAATGGTATCCAGTTAACATAAACTTGTGACAAACACAAACAATAGATTCTTTTTCATCCACAAGCAATCTAACTATATAATATTTATTCGTTTCATATAGTTGCAGTAATGTTTAATGATTACGAAAGTTGATGACGTCTTTGAAATAAGAACAAATAGAACATCTAATTTTGTTTTATCCATCTATCTTTTTGTTTTCAATAATAAGACAATTGTGTCACTACTGTTGACAGTTTGTAAATAATTACAGGCTAAAAATGATATCACATGATGAATAATTTCCACTAATGAATGAAAAGGTGTCTATTCGTTTAGTTGTATCATACTACAGGAGACCTAGTTTCATGAGTTTATTGGTTTCTAACAATATATGATACTTCATGATCATACAGTTGATATAATGTAAGTTATATTTCCAGTTCCAGTTATTTTATTATACCTAATAAACTAATTCTACTTTGTTCGAAATACATACGATTCATTACATAATTGAAAGTATAAACAAGTTATTGATAGCATACTGTAATGTAATCTATGATAGAAAATCTACAATCTCTCTAGTATCCAGTTATATTGGATATGTATTCATTAATCAGTGATTTCATGAGGTAATTTTAAAGCTCTCATAATAAAAGCTTGCTTGAAGTTCATGCTTACTAAAATCGCATCATACAGGATCATACGATATATAACAAATTAAGTGAATGTAAGCAATAAGATGGTGATTCCATCGTTGATAGGTAAAGCACTCATTAAATTATCCTAGTCTTGGATTTGATCAGTGACAAAGAGTTGTCCATTGTTTTCTAATTTTCAATGGTCATCTGACTTAGGTAAGTACATGAAATAAAACTGTATTATTCAACAATCTCTATAGTACCTATTTATGAATGATTTTGACATTTTCTTTATTGAATTAAGTTGGTTTGTGAAGATTAGTATTAAGTTTAGTTGATTGAATTCGTCACCGAATGATGTTGACAGGATACCGTTTAAAACCACGGTGAACTAGTCAACGACTTTTTAAATAAAAGCTAATACAAATCTTTACAAACCACTTCAATTCATTTATAATAATCAGTTCAGTAGTGGCTTACTTTACGATGTTTCTAAAGCTTCAGTAAAAAAGTTGTGACTGGAGAAGTTCAAACGTATCGATAGTGAGACAGTTATCACTAATGACAAGAGATGATGGAGTTAGGAATTTACTTTATTGTTTAAATATAATCTGTCCATTAACTCAGTCACTTCTATAAACTTTATCTATGTATATATGACTCTAATACTTAATTTAAAATATTCATTAAATAGTACAATCTTTATAAAAATTATGTAATCAAAGGTATATCATTGTCAATGTGAAAATAAAAAAATAAAACAATTCGCATGCTTAACAACTAAATAGATATCCCGCCAAAAAGTATTTCAATGTACAATTTGAAACAAAAACAAACATATGACATTGTATTTTACATTCTACTGAGAGCCAGTCTTTTTTTGGCAATAAGCACATTTATTTATCACCTAAATAGAAAACATTTAGTAACATAGTGAAAATTCACTTTTTGAATTGTTTAAAGTTTCATTCCTATGTCGGGGCGATTCGCTCAAAATACACATATAACAACAGACACTGACCAGTTTCAGTTTGCAACAAATCAATAGGAAGATATGAATTCATCCAAAAAATAAAACTATGAAACGTTTAAGTTGGATTATGACTGATAAAACGAAATCATTTTTCTTGTAGTTGAAAATGTAAATGATGAGAAAAATGAAAAAATTGTCGCCATGCATCGGATAATTCATTTAAACTATGTAGTTGATATATTTCAATCTTTGATAGTGATGATTATTTTTAGCTTAGTAACTTAAAATCATTAAAAAGGTATTAAAGTAATACGAATAAATAAAAATAACAACATGAATATGGTATCATAGGTTTTTCTTGTTGTCCGTCTCCTTGTCTTTGAAGTGTATCCTTATTTCATGCCATCTATCTACTGATGTTGCCTAATGATAATTACGATTTCATTATTGACAATGATTTTATATAAGAATTTCTAATCAAACTATAAATAAAGTAGTATACATTTTAAGTAGTATTTTGCTTAGAACTAAATAAAAAATTTTTGTCTTGTATTGGTTACAAAGAGTGAATTATGTAAAAAAAGAAAAGAAAAGAAAAAAAATAGACAAATATTTAACTGAGTATAAGTAGAATGATATGATCATTTAAAGAAATCTAATTAAATATACATTACAATACAAAGAATGTATTGATTTAAAGCATAACATTGAATAAGTGACGAAGATTTGTTACATGATGATTCCAGTCAACAGTACACTAGTGATGTTATGTATTGATCTGGGTTGTATAGCAGTGAAAATTATGAAACACTGGACAGTTGTTTTGTTATAGTATAACGTTTATGGACAGTGTTTACAATTGACTCTATCTCAGGACTGATTAAATGATCTTTCAGATATTTCTGTCACCAGAAGTCTGTTTGTGATACAATGATACTATTAGTAAATACTATTTGTTACAACTGTCCACTTCCAATATTTCTGAACTCCACCAATCACAACTTATCAGTAGAACATTAAAAACATGCCTCACTTAGTCACTACTGACGTGATTATTACAATTAACTTGTGGGTGGGGGGGGGGTGGTTTTGTGGAATTTAGTGTTTAATTGTGTTGCTTATTACAAACATTTTACAGTTATCTATCACTGGAAATGAGGAACACCGGATAATTATCTTGTTCCATTATGGTTTAAATTTTTAGTGAAATGAGAACTGATAAATAGCTACTCATTTTTATATTAAAGACTAACTACTTAGTCACAATTTGAAACCAGAATTTGTGTTTTATCATGTGAAAACATAATATTTGGAACTTAACTGCTGTTGTATTCGACTTTACACATATCGACATCACTAGTAAGTAACTACTTTATTACCGATATAATTGAAAGATACTTATCACAAATCTACATCAGTTTCATCTTAATTCATAATCTGTTATAGTGTGTTTATTCCAAATAGTCTATATAAACAAGAAGTTTTATACCAAAAAATGACAGAAGTGAAAAGTTCTACCACTAAACAGCCAGCCCAGTGATGTAGAAGGTTAGGTATTCTCAAAGTGACCTGAAGGCTCTGGGTCCAATTCCCTTGAAAAATCGAGGATGCTTACTCCCAGTAAGGTGTCTCATGTCAGATTGAAAAAGCTATCCAGTGCACCCTGGTTTCTTATATTACCCTATCAATATAAATCTGTGATGAATGCAGACAACTAAATAGAGTAGCCTGTCAACTGAATTCTGGCAGTTCAAGAAAGTTGAAAACAAAACAAAATGATTGACAATCTATCGTTATAATAGGAAGTAATATAATTATCATAATTACTTGTGAATATCTATAAATTAAATTGGGGGGGGTTAATGGAGGTAGATATCAGGTTTAGTTTGTTTGTATTCGCCAAAGTCTGATATTGGTTAAGCACTACTGTGAAGTGCCCCACACCAGGACAAAAGAGAAGCCGATTGTCCAATCGTATACACTATCACCTCTCTTATATCAATCTGTGATGAATACAAATAACTAATATCAATAGATACCTTAAACCTTACCAAAGAAGTTTAACTTATTGAATTACAAGGATATATCTAAATAAGTATTTTGAATTCAATGAGTATTCTAACCTACTTTAAAGTAATTTGGATTGTGGCTGGCAAGTAGAATTCAAAACGGGTGTCAAGCCGTATTTAGGACTCTTCAGCCGTACATACCTGCATCCTAGTGTTGATGTTTACACCGGAATTCAAACTCAGTTTGTTTCGTCTCAATGCTACTGTATTCACTGCTAAGTTACTGAGTTCAAACAGTCACACTTATCCAGCGGGTACGCAGATGTAACTTGAATGTGTTTTTGAATCATCCCGTTAGCTAAATACGGATTGATCAGTCTCTACTCCTATATATGCCTAGTGGTGAACGAAGTGGAATTAAACAAGAAAAGAATTAATTTCGAGTTCAAGATACAATAGCAACACCGATGCAGGTGCATTCAGCTGACGAGTCCCAATCTGGACATATCGCGCGTCCTGGATTCCATTTACCGGTCACGATCCAAATAAAATCATATATGTAAACCTCAGTTATATAGTGGTAATCGGCTCAGGATACATTTATGGAAACAGAAATTGATCAGTTTCAGTCCTTGTCAAAGCAATGGGAGAATTTAAAAACATTACTTTAAGATATTTAACCATAATCAAATAGTATAAGGCTACATGAAAGATGAATCAAGATCATATTTTTGAGAAAAGTATACCATTTATTAAGCATGGTATGCACATAAATTAAGTTTTTCTCAACTGAACTGAGATTGTTTGTGGAGACTCGTGTTTTAGTTGACTGAATATGTCATAGAATAATGTTGGTTGGGTACCACTGAATACCAGAGAGAACTGAACAGCTATTTAGTTCTAACGTACAACTCCTCAGCAGTGCTTACCGTAGATTCCACCCCAGGGGCTTCATGTTTAAAACTCAAAAGTAGGTTAATAGGATTAGACATATGTTGATAATGGTAAACGTTCTTATTGCAGCAATATAACAATCAGAGTTAATTTGATATAATGGAAATAGTTTAAACGTTCCTTGTTCATTCGAAGTAATCCAGATACAATCGTAAATTTGCTTCTGTGTTATAAAGATGATTTAGTGTTGGTGCTGTTAGAGTATTACTCTAAAAAAGAAACAGTAGACACATGCACACCAAAAACAGGAATTAATTTGATTTAGCACCAATTTCATGTATTTTTAGGTCTTATGTTTCTAAATGTCTTAATTTAATTGAACATTAGTTCATAATTTCGCGGCATCCAGCCGAGAAGCATCATCGATGAACAATGAGAACCCAATGCAGATGTAAAGGCAAGGATTGGTAAAACAGGGGCAGCATTCCTACAGTTGAAAAACATATGGGACTCGAAGCAACTGTCAACTAACCTCAAAGTCAGACTCATCAATTCGAACTTCAAAACAGTTCTCCTTTATGCATCTGAAACTTGGAGAGTTACTGCAAATGTCATCAGAAGCATACAAGTATCTATAAACAACTGTCTACACAAGATATTGAATAACCGTTGGCAGGAAACCATCAGCAACAGCTTACTATGGAAAAAAACAAACCAACTTCCAGCCGAAGAGGAAATTAGGAATAGACGTTGGAAATGAATAGGACATACATTGTGAAAATCATTAGACTGCATCACGAGACAAGCATTAAGATTGAATCCTGTTGGGAAACGGAAAAGAGGAAGGCCAAAGAACACGCTGCGTCGAGAATTGGAAGCAGACATTAAAAGGATGAACAGCAACTGGAAACAGTTGGAAAGGAATGCTGAGGACAGAATTCAATGGAGAATCCTGGTGAGCCGCCTTTGCTTCTCAGTGAGGGGTAACGGGCATATGTAAGTAAGTTAGTAAGTTCATAATTTAGTAATAATCGAATTTCGAGCGTGTATTATTCAGTACAGGCTTAGTTCCTAGTGACTCTTTTAATAACTCAAAATGTCACTCATTATTGTGTTGTATGCCTATGAATTAATGAGCTAATTTTTAATGCTAAGCGAGATTATCATTGATGTGATCTATGCAAGGATAGTCGCTTAAGTTTAAGTTCACACTTAATCAAAAAAGAAGTACTTGAAGCTTGTTGTTTTTAGTGTTTTTTATTGTCATATTTAGATACTTTATTTCTTCGGTGGTGGGTTGGAGTTTCCATTGAGAAAGGTATAATATGGAGAGTGTAAGCCAGTTCATTTAGTATCTTTCAAAAAGGAATCAAGTTTGTCGTAAGTTTTCTTTACCAAAATAGCTCAAGTTGTAGAACATTACATTTAAAATTACTTAAACCGTGCTTAAATATTCCACTGATGTAAATTTGGTGTCATGCATTAATCTGGGCTGTACTTCTGTCATAAGCAAACACTAAACAGCAGTTCCACCTTGAGACGAGACTTTTCATCTGTGCAGATACACAACCTTGACAGGAAATCAAGTCCAGGATATTCAGGTCTCACGTTCATAGATTACTGAGCCAGTCTTTACTTATGACATACACTATCTTGGGGTAAGCTATGTGCATTGTGATATAACACAATGCTGTTTTCAATTTAAATAATAACTAACTCTACAAACCCCCTAATGGAAATTCATTAAAGTTAGAAACAATGACCATTCGATATTGATTCATCAGTTGTATATGTAACATGCTTGTCATTACAATTAAATGTACAGAGTTTAGTACACAATCGTATAATTTCCAATGCTAGAAGTAAAATACTGCCTAATTGTAAAGAGTTTCGAATGACTCATCAAATGAATTCAGTCTCTAACTAAAACTAACTCAGAATCGTTAAGTAAATAAGGGCCATAGTTACTCTTGAACACAGCTTTTTTACTGTATATTGTTCTATTAATGTACGTAAACTGACTGTCGAACTTCCAGCGCATTCGGTGATCGAGTATTATTAGATTCATATGGTTCATATATATATCTATGTATCACATCTTCGTTATCAACTTTTTTGATTATACGCCTACCTTATTATTTAGTTGCATGCATGAAGTGTTGTGAGCGACAATGATTTATTTATGAATAGTATATATATGTAATTGATTGAACTTAGCTTAGTCACGTATCCAACTTCTTTGGATCAACTAAAACCACAATAAAAATAGGGGTTGAATTAATGGTAAGCAGATACAGATACCAAATTGCTAGTAACAATACAATATTGGATAAAAGTAACATTAAAATAAACTAAGTAATTACTATCCATGTTAAGTGATTGTAAACAGTATTGCTAGAAATATAATCAAAAAATTTTACTTTAGAATGCCATAGAAACTAAATCCACATTAAAATCTATGAGAAATATCTCACTTTACTTTACATGATTTCTATTTATCCTTTAAAATAAGTTTTAAATAATAAGTTTATTCAGTTATAAGAACTTAAACGAAGTGGTATTAGTGCATTCGCATCCTCATAAGTATTTGAAGACTACATCATTTAATAATTATGATAAGCTTATATTTTCGCGTTGATTTGTAATGGACTGAAACTAGTCAGCCTCTGTTGCCATATATGCATCTTGAGAGGATTGCCTCGATATAACTACAGTACATAAGTTATATTTAAGTTGAATTATGACTAGCAAGCGGAATCCAGGAAACGTGTTTCGTCCTATTTGGGACTCATCGGCTGGATGTACCTGCATCCCAGTGTTGATGTTCACAGTGGGATTCGAATTCAGTCAGTTTTGTGTCAAACGCCACCGCGTTCACCACTAAACTACTGAGTTCAGACAGTCACAATTGTCCCAGTGTGAATATCAACGTTGGGATGCAGGTACATCCAATTGATGAGTTCCAAATAAGAGGAAACACGCGTCCTGTATTTCGCTTGCCAGTCACAATTTAACTTAAATACATCAAATAGGTTATTCGTTGATGAAGTTCGATCATATCCGAATAGAAGTCACTACTTATTGGTAGTCAAAGATTATATCTTGCTAACTAGTGATCTATGTGTGTTATTTTGTTTTATTAGTGTTATTTCTGACCTGTAAATTGCATGACAACTAATGAGATGTTATAAAAATGACAGTGACGTATTGTTATGATCTAATAAATAAATTTTATTTATTGCATAACTTTACAATTAAGCTGGTTACATACTTACTTAGCACGTTAGTTAATATTCAATGTTAAGGAAAGAGCATGTATTAACATTGTTCATAGCCATCCGTAGATGGATTAAATAATACCAGGGTATTTTCAAGGTGAAAATAAACGGTCTTCTTATTTGGGCTTATCTCACTAATGTATCAATAATTCTATGAATGAGCTTCTTTACAGCATTGACATATATGTGAAAACGCTTCATTGTCGTTTTCTAGTTTTATACGATAAAATGATCTTGATAAGACAACGAGTGGAACAAAAGCATGCCTTTCTATAGGGGTTCAAGTTCAGGACCCTAGATTAGGAAGTTGGCATGAAATGCTTAACATTTCTAAGCTGCTAATGATAACTGATGACGCCGTGTAGTATTGCTTTTCTACTAAAGTTATAAATGTAAGTCACTATGAAACCGATTTAGGGGTATCAATGTTAAGCGTTCACTACAAAGCCTAAATAGCTTGCGTTAATTATGCCGTTCAGATGTCGATTGTTTAATAGCCTCATGATAAAATAAAATAACTGTCTTGTCTATCTAGGTTTTTTGTAGGTCGGTATTCGTATTAAACTGTTTTGACAATCATATGCACAACTTTTATAACACAGCGTATAACTATACCTTCTGAAAACATCTTACAAGATTTATTTTAAATGACTACTAATTGCTTTGACCCTATAAATAGGTAGGATAACCTCAAACCAAAGAAAAACGAAACTGCTTTTACTTTAATTGTATATATTGAGAACTTATTCTCAGGAAGTATCGATTTATAGAGACAACAATAACTAAGGGTTTATTTGTATATTGGCGATAATGCTCGATTTGACGGCATCTAAAAACTTTTCGGAATCCTACTGCTGATTAGGAGTAATCAAGAGGAGTGTCTATATGCTTTATGTTATTTTATCGATGGCTGTAAAGATTTCGGTTGATCTTCACCACCATATTCTTCGCGAACAAACACGTTTAGGCAATTTTAGTGTCTAGGGAACAACTTAGATTATTTACTGGTAGTTAAGTCGGTAAAGTTCTTATGTAAACTGAGTCATTTTTGTTGCAATTAGCAGCTACGTTTAAGCCACTGATTTCTGAAAACATTATAATATGGATTTATAAAAGTGTATATAATGACAGTCATATTAGATAACGATTCAACCAGCTTTTGGTTCTTAACTCTAATAGATAGATTAGAAAGGGACTTATATGTACTGTTTCATGTATCTTCTAAATGCATACTGTCCTCATTAACATTAGATAGATATGAATTGATTTTGAAGCATTTGAAATTTTGGCTAATTTGGCATAATTAGAATACATTTAGATCTTTCTGTTGATTTACCATAAACTGAAATTGATTTGTTTCTGCTACCTCTGTTGCAACAATATGGCTATAGTTCACAACTAATGTTTGAGTTAGATTGTGTCTGGCAAGCAGAATCCAGAAAACGCGATTTATCTTTTTTTGGGACTCATCAGATGGACGTATCTACATTCCAGTGTTGATGTTCACATCAAAACTTGAAATTAGTTCGTTTCGTATCAAACGTCACTGTTGGCTGTCTGGACTCAGTAGCCTTGTAGTGAATTCAGTGGTGTTTTGTACGAAGCATTCGGAGTCCTAGTATCAACATTAACACTGGGATGCAGGTGCATCCAGCTAACGAGTCTCACGTAGGACGAAGCAAGCATCGTGGATTCCGTTTGCTAGCCACAGTCTAACTTAAACAATAATTTACCTGTATTTGAATTTCTTTTCTTCTCTAAATCTCATTATTAGTTGGGTCATAAAACTTCCAGCTTGACTAACATATAATCACTTGAAAGCTACAGTGTGTAGAATCAAAAACCAACGGGTATGCCAATTCGTTTCAGATATATGATCAACCTCCTTCCCTTCCTTCACCTTCATTGACGAAATCCTCTATTCTGGTAGAGCATGAACCTAGGATATCAGTAAACTTGCTAGTTATCGCTATTTTCATTTTAATTCTGCTTACAATAACGACAGCTACATACAGCAAAAGTGCCATAGATACAAAACATTACACAAAGAAAACCTTTCATAATTACCAAATAAAGAATAAATATTATGCTGTTCGCATAAGTCTTCAAGAAATTACATTTATCATCTCATGTCTGCAAAATGTTAACTTGATTTTTAAAATAACTGCCCAAATTAATCTCAGATAAATAAGGATAACTGAGTAGAACGCAATTAAAACATAAAGATACAGAAAAATCGGGATTATACTCAAACTTATTAGCGCGTAATAATGTATTTCTTGACAGAGAAATCCTAGAAGATGTAGAAACATTTACATACTTGGGTAGCATCATCGATAAAAATGAAGGATCTGATTCAGGTGCGAAGGGACAGATTGGAAAGGCAAGGGCAACATTTCTACAAATGGAAAACAACTAGGACTCAAATCAACAGTCAGTCAATATTAAAGTTAAAATTTTCAATACAAATGTGAAGACAGTTCCTCTGTATGGAGCTAGAACATGGAGAAATGCGAAAAGCATCTTTCAGAAGACGTAAGTATTTATAAACGACATTTTGCGTAAGATACTTCGGATTCGTTGGACAGATACCATCAACAACAACCTTCTATGCCAGAGAACTAATCAACTTCCAGCCGAGGAAGAAATTACAAAACGACACTGGAGGTGGATTGGACACATATTGAAAAAACCATCAAACTGTGTTACATGACAACCACTAACATGGAATCCTAAAGGCAAAAGAAAAAGAGGAACATCCAGAAACACATTGAGTCGGGAATTGGAGACAGACATGAGGAGAATGAATTGCACTTGGGAAGAGCTGGCAAGGAGAGCTCAAGACATAGTTGGTTGGTGAATGCTGATGGGCGGCCAATGCTCTACATGGAGTAACAGGCATTGATTGATTGATTTAATGTGTTTCTACAATGTTTAATTCACCTTCAACATTTCTGAAGTAGTTTAAATGAAATTTGCATTACACTCTAATTGTACAAATGTAAGTAGATAATTCTTTGAGAGATTATTTTAATAGTTTAAGCTTAGAAACTAAACGATTCTAATACGTTACATTCATATGTAGCACGTATAACTTCAAGTTTCCTTAACATTCAACCATCAACATACTTTTCAGTTGTTATTAATTTCAATAGTTCAATATCAATCATTTCACTTATGAAATAATCATTATATCAGTGATGTAAGATTGATTTATACCTTCTACTTACTCTCAGAATCAATTATAAATAGTCACTAGAATAGTCCACTTACTAAAAAAAGTATAGAAAGTACAAATTTTACATTAAAGAAAATTATGCATAATTATGAACTGAAGTGCAAACTAACTATTATCAACCTATTTAAGTAATAGTAAATCACTTTCCACCATAGATTTAATCAAAATAAGATGATTTTACTGAAATGTCAAGGTTATATTATTAATTCTAAACAATAATATTAATACATATGTTTCATAATATAATTACATTGTAATAAATGAAATATAACATGATAAAGAATCCTTTGCAAATGTTTGCATATGTACATCCAGCCGATAAGCCCCAAATAGGACGAAACGCGCGTCCTGGATTCCATTCGCCAGTCACAATCCAACTTCAATATA